>NW_019280837.1:43205-105247 GCF_000648695.1 Onthophagus taurus
TGTGCTTGTGATGGCTGTCATCAGTATTCTGTGATAAAAATAGACAAGCACAAAACAATTTTGAACAGTTTAAGCCTCTCTGTTCTGAGAAGTCTTATATTTTTTGAGAGATGAAAACGAAAATCCCGTTTTTCTCAACATTATTCATTTGTCGCTTAGTCAAGTGATGCATATCGTGGTCCAATTGTTAGTACTCTTATTACAAATTAATACACTATATTGAACCAAAACTAGTACTGGCATTAAAATTAACACTAGATCTAGAACCATTTGGGTTTATAAGTGCGTCTTTCAAGATGGCTAAACTCAAATGCTTCATGTTCTAGGTCTAGTGTTTGTTCCACTTTAGTTCAATAAAGATATACTACAATATGGCGGTGAATAACAATTGAAACGAGAACTAACACTATCACTAGATTAACACTAGACCTAGAACTAGAAACATTTGAGTTAAACCGTGCGTCTCTTAAGACGTCTAAATCAGAATGTTTTTAGTTATCTTTCTAGTGACTAAAGCATCCAGGAAAGGTAGCTCTTTAGCAGCTTCCTTTTCCAACGTAAATTTGATCGTGGGGAAACTCGCAACAGCAAGTTCAGGTGGTCTAGAAACTTCTGAAGACGTTCTTTTCGAAACCATGGCTTTAGTTTCCACTTATCCTTCCTTAACGCTTCTTCGTATTGCTCCTAATTATGTCAAAAACTGATTTAGTAAAGCTTGTTGAAAGCTTGTTCAACATTATCGGGATGCGAGACCGTTGTGGAAGAATGATATTTTGAAAAAATCTAAACATCTCTTTCCAGATAAGGTTTCCTCAAAAAAGTAAAGACCCAGGACAGTATCTCGTACTATTTAGCTCCATACATTGATCTTTTGCAGATATTGAGTGGGGCTTTCTTGCCCATGGTGGATTTTGGGTAGCCCAATACCGATAATTTTGTCTATTTACTTGTTCACTTTATGTAAATGTGCCCTCTTCAGAAAATATTATGTTTTTGTCACTGATATTGCAACGGCAACATCTTTGTGCAGGAGTGATATGTAGCATGAGGGTTTCTTGCCCAGCCAAAACACGTTTTGTTGAACTTCCCCTGAAACATTTGGTCACAGCTAGGCTTACCATACTTTGGCTAATGAGTTAGCGGTCAGGATATGTTGCATTAAAGAGGTCAACTACTTTCTAAATCAGTTTTTGACACTTAGAAAATTATTTAAAATAATTGATTACTATATTTACTCATGAGTATTGCTATTTTTATCATGTCAAGCAAATTTGATGTAATAATATCATTTTCTTATATTATGCCAAGATATAAGATATATATCGATGATAAGCAGTACTCCACTAGCTCTGGAATAAATTTCTGGCGTTGTGATTTCTTCTGAATGAAGTAAATGGATTAATAACTGTTTTCCATTAGTATTCATTTTCAAAATAAAGATATTCTAAATTGCAATCAATTACTAAATCTGCACGTAACCAAAGGCACACGAGTCTTTAAAAAGTGTTAATTTTTTTCTGAAATGATTAAAATTTGTTTAAGAAAATTCGTTTTATCATGTTTTACAGGATATGTAAATACGCCTATAGTATGACTAATAATATTACTTCCCCACCACATTCCATAAAATTTAAATCATTATTCTCGTACGAATAAATTAAAAAAATGAAATGTTCACAAAATGTACCTTTATTACATCATAGAGGTCAGGAAAGTAGACCAATTCGTGCGTGTAAAGATAAAACTGAACGAACTGTATTATAGAAAGAGCTAATTACGTCAAACAGAAGTACAAATATCTTTATGTAGTAAAATATTCGATAAGATTTAAATAGAACCTTTAAAGACATTTGATATTCAGACTTATTCGATTTCTAAGACAAAAATATCGTTATTAGAATCAAATCGTTTATGAATGATGCTTTAATGCTTCGTTACCATTTTTGATAAAGTAATTCTTGGCAATCAATTTTAATAATTGAAAATATCCATTAAAGATTAAAAAAAAATTAAATTATTGCTGGATAAGTATTAGCGTAATAGCGTAACAATAATACTCGAAACTTGGTATAAAAATATATAGGAGAACAAAATATGATCACTTTGAAATGGCAAAAGCATGTTGCTTCAATTTAGATCATTATTGTGGACAGATTGTAAAAGGTCATGGAAAAAGAACAAAGACAGCGAACTCTAAAGCAAATCATTGATTTTTGGAACAAATGTAATTGTGTAACAACAACAGACATTTTTTTTGCACTAACGTTATATAATATTATTATTATATAATATATATACTAAGCCGAATATTGAAGTATTAAGATTTTAGAATCATTATCATATAACACTGATATTATATGCATATGGAACTAATTATGCTGTTATGGTGTATTGTGAGTAATTTGTATACAAAACGATAACACTTTGATAATAAAAATTATTCATTTTGATGTTATGGGAGTCGTTGCTTGTACTTACAAAATGATTAAATATAACTTTGATAATTTGGGGATTTCCACCTTGAAACTAGAACATGATTATTACTAAACTAGAAATGGATATGAATTATGTCTTTTTTGTTCATTATAAACAATTTATTTCTAAATTAATTTTCATTATCGCTTTTAATTTTTGAGTTAATAACATTAAGTATAATAACAAAAATAATCAATTTTGATATTTTGGGGATTTCCACTTTCCAACTAGCATATCGTTATAACTGATAGAATTATGAATTATGTCTTTTTATATCATTATTTACAATTTATATGCGTAGTACCTTTCTGCGTCATATTTAATTTTTGAATCATGATCGAAAAATACCAACTTTTATGTTTTTGTATAACTTCCATCTATTAATTCTTCTAACATTTTTTCTAAATTAGATTTTCTTGTTTTTACCCACAGGCTGTCAGTCGTATCATGAACATAATTTCTGTAGTTTCAATTCTAAAACTTATCAAGCTTGTGGGTTTGTGTTCATCTCTTTCTATAAGTAGCAATTTATATACTAACCAGGCATTAGTAACGGTTGTATCAACCAATTGGTGAAAAAGCCTCATATATCATTTTTTTTGATTTAATTATATTTCTTTATTTTATTCGAGTAATCAAGTTTATTATATTTCCAAGTAACCACAATGACTTGTTATACCTAATCAACTTCAGTAATCAATTTATTCATGCTGCTTCTATTAAGATTAGTCATATATTTAATAATTAAAACTAGAAAATTTTTTGTGCTCTTGTAATAAAATTGTTGTATAGTAATTATCGGTTCTTGCCCAGTGTACTTTAACTTGTAAATCTTTTCCCCATTACAGCAAAATGAATTTGGGAAATGCAGGATAAAGTAATTCATTTGTATTTAAGTTCTCAAATGTTAGTTTTGTGTAAATGAGGTTTAGACGATAATTCAGGACAAAGCAATTAGAATTGGTCGCAAATCATATGGCAGATTTAAAAATCCAATACACCATAAATTCAAAATCCAGTACATCCATCATACCGTTTTAATGCGAATATAAAATTTATTGTTGCTAAGGAGATATAAAAAAGAATAAAGAAGAACTGAAAAGGTTTAGAAACAAAAGCCTTAAGTTATAAAGGAAAGTGAATAATTTTATAAGACTTTCTGACAATGATTAAATTTTACTCCACACTATAGCGATGTTATTTTGACATAAAACATTTTAACTTCTTCTGCTAGAGGAGGAGGCAAAGTACATAAACCATAGACAATAAATTTACGAAATTCTGGATTGTGTGTATCTACACATTGATCAACATAAGATTTTCCTTTATAACATGTCTGTTTTACTTCCGGCATTCTCCTACCATGGTCCCCGATGATTTTGCACTTTAATTTGCAAATCTGAAAAATGTAATATTGTTTTTATTCGTAATGATTTGCTTGCGTATTCATATGAACAGTATAGTCAAATATATCGGCATCAACCAGTACACAATAGAACTTGTTGCATTATGGTAATGAACTACATCGGATGTTTTATATATTTCTTTTAATAATTAAACCTCAATCCAACATGACGCAACAAAACCATTGTATATTTATTGTCGCCCAAAAAAAACAGAAACATTTTTAATGTATACTTTAAGTTGTTTTTGTGTTAGTGAATCAAGAAGAAGTGATCAAATCTCAATAATTCGTTTTCAAGATTATTCAGAGACTAATTGCTATATATTAGGTCCAACCCAATCCAATTTCATACTCAATTTTTTGTAAATGGATGGGATACAGTTAGAAAGATTTTGCTCTAGTATTGCAAACCGGTCTTCGTGGGTCTCCAAAACTATCTGTTTACAATTCAGTTAGAATATCCTTGGGATTTTCTTGACCTGCGATTCGAACACATGACACCTGCCAACCAATTTAAAAGTGATCCTCTCGAACCACCGCTAGCAGGTGGTTTACATCTTACAGATTTTTATTTATTACAGACTATTAGCGAAGGTTATGAAATTTTTATGTACTATCTAGTAGATAATGAGCATAATAAAATGATATTACTATTTCTTCTTTTTATAAACAGTAACATTTATTACAAGTTAACTTTAGGAAAAAAGTATTGATATAATTTTCAAATCATTAAATCGTTTGATTAATATTAAATGTATTAACATAAATATCTCATCAAATAATTTATTGTTTTATATAACTATTTCTTATTGCTAGAGATATAGTTACTTTTATTGAAAAACATGATCTGAACATATAAAAATATTTTTGGCAATCTCGAATTGAAAAGAGAAAAATGATTTGTAAAGCCCTTTGTAGTAGATTACGAGCGAACGAGACTTATTGAATAAAACTTATTGAAAAGATTGCTAC
The DNA here is from genome assembly GCF_000648695.1 of Onthophagus taurus. Classification (NCBI taxonomy): domain Eukaryota; kingdom Metazoa; phylum Arthropoda; class Insecta; order Coleoptera; family Scarabaeidae; genus Onthophagus; species Onthophagus taurus. The sequence goes on from NW_019280837.1 coordinate 48,058, forward strand.
TTATCTGGCGTTCATTTATGAGTATTTTCGAAAAGAACATTCAGTAAAGTATAGAAACGATGATAAATTGCTTATTGATTCCGACGATGAACAGATTAATTTGTTTCTTCCATATATTAAAATGATTAATCTAATTCTGAAAAAGCTTGTATTACAGCATCTATTGCGTTAAATAACTCTACGAATATTATTTTTTATATTTATGTAATTATTGTTATTTAATTTAGTAAGACAGAGTAATTTCCTCAAGAGTGTTTAGGATTTTTTGCATAGGATTTGGAAAAGTATCACTTTAAGTATGAATTTGGTGGTTCAGTGAATCACCAAAACATGATAACATATCACCCGAATAAAACTCCCTATTTCAATTTTTTGATTGTAGCTCCTGCAGTATGTGTTCTTGCTCTGCTTTACAGAAATTTCGTGTCAATTCACCCAGTTCAGGAATAAAAAATGACTTTTTGACACTAGGATCGTTTAGCGTGCACCATAAAAATGGCTCAAATGGTGCGTTACTAGCTTATTTTTAGTGCCTTGGCACCATAGCTTATCCATATTTTGACCTAAATTGTTCATTTCGCTGTTGAGATTCAGGAAGGCGTGAACGTAGGTTAGACGCGATTCACGATCAATACTCAATAGCTGATGTACAGTCTGCACTTTGTAAGCAAATACCTTTTACCAAAATGTACTGCAAAGGCGAGTTTGTAATGACAATTTGTGTGGCGCGCCGTCTCGTTGATGTCGACAAAGGCTTTGAATAAGAGGTATGAATTGTCCAGGGTTTGGTGTTCCCATTGGTCGTTTAAGGTGGCTTTTTGTGGAAATCGGCCAATAAAACGGGCATGAATTGCACGTTGCGCCGAAATTACTAAATAATTGTAAATACACAAATGTAAAACCCGAATTAACATTCGACGGCTCAGATTTTTGTTCATCCAGTATTAAAAATTTCATCATAACTCTACTACTGCGCGTTGAATGTCTCTGATACAGTATTTAGAGATTCAAATGAGGGCGAACTCATTGGTGGCGGTCCTTTTAGTCTTTTTTTGTACTTATTCATGCATGTCTTCTGGAAACTCTGCACTGTGACGGTCTACACCGCAGAAGCCTGAAATTCTCTTCTTAGTATTAGTGTAGCAATGCACATCAATGGTTGTTAACACCAATAATGTCATATTAGTGCTATTACGAAACCCTTTGGGGTGCCTCAGGATAGTATTTTTGACAATACATATAATAAAATATTTGAGTGTCAAATTAGATGACACTGATATTATGTTTTGATAGCCATGTGCTTCATTTTTTTTGGCAAGATTATAATTATTATGTACCAATAAGATTATATTAAGCAAAAGCCTTTGTCGTCATCTCTGTGAGGTCATGAATGTGTCTCTAATGAATTATTTTGAAGTCTTTATGATCCATGTGATCCAAGAATGAAAGAAGGCGTCAGATTCAGATCTTGAAAAATTATTTAATTATTATTTCTGCCACTAGTTTAGTAGAATTAGTTTTTGCCTTAATTCCTAATTGGGTGTTTTAAGATGAAAATTGATGAAAGCTCATTAACTGTTATTTTAAAAAGTGTTGAGATGTGAAGCGCGATTCGCCTCATTTACTAATGTGTATTACTGATGTCAGTTTTAGTTAATGCGCAAGTATTCACCGTTCAATCCCAAACTTGTTGATATATAATATACTCTAATGTAGATATCCTAACGTTGTTTGCAGACATCTATATGTTCTTTACACAGTTAAACTGCAACCCATTGTTCTTTAAAGTAAGCTACGTGCTTTAATTTATTATTCCCATATAATTACAGGAGTTCTTCGGGGATATCAAAATCGTTTATGTGAATCCTTATTACTTGAAGCCTAATTAATGTCTCTTTCATGATCTTAATTTATGACACTAAAGCAATATCCTCAAGTAACAATGACCTACTTAATAGAGCTTTACATTAACTGCAACGATGTTTAGAACTGAATGTCATCTGCAATAGCCCATGAATAATCTGCATATAATTTACCAGTTATAATCACTTAACCAGTCTATTACCCAGTAAATCTATTAGTTTTATCAGTATAATTATAGCTATTACATGAAGCTTTTATCGTCATGTTAACAGCATTAATGTTCTACACATGACTGATCTAATATTTATTTTTGCGTGAAGATGTTACAAAACCCTACGTAACACTAGTATGAGAATGTCTTTGAAATTTTCATACAAACCTATACTTCGTAAAGCTAAAGTTAAATGCAGTTTTATCTTTGCTTTTATTAAATAATGCGTTTGGATGTCTACTTATAAAAATCTTTATCGCCATGTCAATAACTAGAATGTTCTACACATACCTTGCAATACACTTCTAGATGCGCATCTATACTTTATTATGTGATTTTCAGAGATTTGTCACTTACAAATCCTCGGCATTTAAAAAAACAAGTTGATTTAAGTTTAGTCGATATGCTAAATGAATATAAAATCATCAAAGAATTTGTAGATATATGTATAAGTGAAATTAAATTAATAAAAATATTAAACAGCGTAGATGAAAGAGAAAAACCTTCATAGATTTTCTTGAAACAAAATGTTGGTTAAGATTAGCAATGTTATGATGGATTAATGTTCTTCTCTTGCTGAAGCTGAAAATTAATAACAACTTCTTTCTTATTTACAAACTGTTTCCTTTTTCTGTCATCGGCCCGTTATCTTTAAAAAGTAGAGAAATGTCAAAAAGGCTTGTAGTTAATATTTCTAATTGTTCTGAATCTCCCAATTTTCAACGTTCAACAGCCCGCTTTGTCACACGTGGGCAAAAGGTATATCGGATTTCAAAACAATCCATTTGGTTTAACACTTTCTGTTTCCAAGTTTCAAATTCTTAGATCTTTGACGTTTCAGTTTCTTGTTAACACAAAATCTCAACATAATGGTGTCTTAATTACACTTGTATTACCATAGATAACGTTAATTGATATTTCTAGGTCCTCTATATTTTAAGTAACAGATACAAAATTTGCTGTAAATTAACCTTAATTGTTTTAGTTTCTGTATCCAAAAGGGTTCGATTTCTTTTTGCGAGTCTTACTGAGATCATCTAGTATGAAGGCCTCAGTTTTCTGTCATCGGCCCCGTTATCTTTAAAAAGCAGAAAAATGTCAAAAAGGCTTGTAGTTAATATTTCTAATTGTTCTAGTTCTTAGAATTTTTAATATTTCAAAATCGCGGTTTAGACACACGTGGACAAAAAGGATTTCAAAACAAACCATTTGGTTTAACACATTCTATTTCTAAGTTTCGAATTCTTAGATCTCTGTTTCTTATTATGACAAAATCTCAAAATAATGGAGTCGTAACATAATGAAATTCTTTTATAGGATTCATAACCAGACGATATGTAATTTAAGTAACCAATTTGTATTACCATAAATAACATTAGTTGATACTTTTAGGTCCTCTATCTTTAAAGTAACAGATACAAAATATATCCCATTAGCTGTAAATTAACCTTACTTTTTTTAGTGTCTGTATTTAAAAGGATTCGATTTTTTTTCTTAGTCTTACTGAGGTCATCTAGTATGGAGGCCTCAGTTTTCTGTCATCGGCCTCATTGTCTTTAAAAAGCAGGAAAATGTCAAAAAGGCTTGTAGTTATTAGTTCTAATTGTTCTAGTTCTTCCAGTTTTCAATATTTCAAAATCGCGCTTTTGACACATGCGGACAAAAAGTATATCGATTTCAAAACAAACCGTTTGATTTAACACTTTCTATTTTTGAGTTTCTTAGCTCTTTGGCATTTCAGTTTCTTATTATGACAAAACCTTAAAATAATGGGTCTTAACATAATGAAATTGTTTTATAGGTTTCATAACCAGACTATATGTAATTTAAGTAATCTCTTGTATTACCATAAATAACATTAGTTGATACTTCTAGATCCTCTATATTTTAAGTAACACATACAAAATGCATCCCATTTACAACTAAATTAACCCTAATTATTTTAGTTTCTGTTTCCAAAAGGGTTCGATTTCTTTTTACGAGTCTTATTGAGGTAATCTACTATGGGAGCATGAGCTTTTCCATAGTCGTGTTATCACTATATTACAGTAATTAATTCACCAAACTTTTAGTAAACTCGTTCGTAAATTAATACGAGCAGTAAAAATTTACATTCATATCGCTGGATTGATTGGAGATTGCATGCTTTGGTATTTAAGCTATTTGAATGAGAAGATTGTACATTTTGAAATGAATGCTCAACTGGAAACCCTGATATCTGTTGGAAAATCTACGTTTCGAAGGTGAATAATTTTATAGGAGTCAGTATCCTATCTCATTTTTTTAAAGTATATCCTTTACTTAAGTTATGAACAACCGTTCTTTGTTTAACGAGTTCTTAACTAGCCAGAAATAAAAGCTTTTTGATGTCGAAACAAAGAATTCTTGTTTTTGTTTTTTTTTTAAATTTATACCGTGCGTTTAAAAATTGTGTTCGGATATTTTGCCCATTTATAGTTCTCATCAAGATAAACAAAAAAGTCTTAGATCCTAAAATCAATTGTTTCCGAGATATAGTTGATTTTACGTTGCTTTTCAAGAAAATTCATTTCTAGCCGTTGCCCATGCAAAACATTTTGTCTTTAGTTATTGTCAATCTCACGTCACTTTCGCTGGTATAGTTGGGTGCTTTTATTTCATGTAAGCATGAATGTATACACAAATGTAGAAATAGCAGACATGTAGGCATAAATTTTTCACAAAATTGCATCAACGTTTGTTCTTTTAAAACAACTTACCATGATGCTGGTCGACCTCGATCTGTGAGTATTCCTACAGTAGAAGAGGATGTTTTGAGAAGGGTTGAAGAAAATCCAGGTACGAGTGTAAGAAGGATCTCTGCTGCAGTAAACATTAATGCTTCTTTAGTTTGGAGAATTTTACGTCAGCAACAATTGTATCGTTACCATGTTCAACGATTCACAACGTTTCGAGAAGAGCATTTTGTGAAGTGATATTGCAGAAGCTTGCATAAAAATACGATATTTCATGCTAGTGAATTTATAACAATCACGTTTTGGCGGATGAAAATCCTCACGCTGTTGTGCAATCGAGAAGCCAGTATAAGTTTTCTGTAAATGTTTGGATTGATATACTTGGTGACCGATTGATAAGACCAACGATTCTTTCTAATCGCTTAACTGGTGAAACTTATTTGGACTTTCTGCGAAACACTTTGCCGATATTATTCGAAGATGTACTTCTCCAGGATAGGTTACAAATATGGTTCATGCATGATGGCGAGCCTGCACATTTTGCGAGCATTGTTCGTAATTTTCTTAATACTGAATTTTATTGTAGATGTATAGGAAGAAGAAGTTCAATAGTTTGACCACCTAGATCACCTGATTTAAATCCTCTAGACTTTTTTGCGTGGGGTTACTTAAAATCATTAGTGTATTCAGCACCTGTTAATAACTTGGAGGATCTCCAGCAAAGAATTGATTATTTCCAGGAGTTTTCGAAAGAGTCCGCGATTTTTTTATACGATCTTAAGCATTTGTGTTCAGTTTTTATGTCCTGTTTGTATTTTCCCCAATTAAATGAACTTTTGATGACGCTTTATTAACTAATAACACTGGAATTGTTTATATCTTCGAAGCCGCTGCTTTTAGGACCTAGGTTTACTAAAACTTTTTTGTTTATCTTAATGAGAACTATAAGTGGTCAAAATAACCGAACTCAATTTTAAACACCCGGTATGTTTTCAGATGATAAATATTAAAATTAACAATAGGTGAATTGTAGAACGTTTATCAATTACTCATATAATAATATGAATAAAATCGTTTTATTTATTTTTTTTTTCAATTGTGTGTTGGTAATGAAAAAACGGCTAAAAATTACTTTTAAAATTTTTTATTCCATATAAATTTCGTTTCGCACATCATTTTTAGATCATCATTCATAAAACTTTTTGTTATAACTTATAATACCTAATTGAACAAAAACCATCATCTGTTATGCTTAGATACAAAGACATTCTTCTTATTGAATAGAACAATAATAAAAGCTTCTATTCTTCGTAAATAGCTTTAGATAGTAGTAGCACGACGTCAAAGCGTCTTCTTCTCCGTCTCGGTTGAGTTGAAGGAACCGAAGAAGAGATACCGGAACTGGTTGTGTTGGGTTCGGTTCAGGTGTCGTTTACCTATATACAGACGTCTTCGACAGGAGGCGGGTTTCAATAGACTCTGCCAACTGTTTCCTTTCGTCGCACTCACAACTGGATATCAATCTTTATTTTTTATTACTTGAATTGATTGAATATTGAATGATTAACACTTTAAGTACTTTTCAACGAAACTTGTTTTCATGAAATTACAACGCGGTTAACGGTAAATTATTAATTCTAATAGTGTTTTTTAATCATTCATATAGTGTGTACGTGCACGTGTTTGTTGTATGTAGTAACGCTTGTTCTTTAATCGATCGTTACTTTTCGGTTTGTTTATTATTTATTTAGGTTGATTTCAGATATCCCTTTAATTGGAACGTAGAAATTTTTTCATTCACGTTTTAAGGAATAACTCCTTTTGAAATGAAAGTTAATTCTGTGGGATGTTTATATTTAAATCTTGCCTGGACGATGACTTTGGCGTGGCAGACTCGTTAATTGTACCATCAAAAATAACCACAGTCCAGAAATATATTACTATATTTACATCGTAGTCTTTAAGATTGGAATGGAACGTTTAGATAGAGGCGCCCACGCTTAAATCACTAAACTGTTGACAATGATTTGACCCATTTTAAATATTTTCTTTAAAACGATTTTAAATGTTTTCGTTTTTTACTTTCTCCGTTAATTTATTGTGTTTTATTTTATTAGTCAGGGAGGGCAAAAATAATTTCTGCAATTTTAACTTTAAAGAGTAGTTACGAGTTTCTTTTCGTCTTCCCCCTTATTTTCTTTTCTTCCAAAGAGGGCTCTTAGCAGTCACGGTTGGTTTACTTTCCCACATTCGTAATCAACCGACTTTATCACGCTTTGGTAAACTTTAGACTTGATGATACATACAGGAATGGTTCAAGACGTTTTACAAGAAAAAGCATTTTAAACAAATTATTATATATTTAATAATACATTCGTAGATATAAGTTGTTTTGAAACTAAATGGAAATTACAACTTATAATTCTATAATTCCCACCGTAATCAACAACTTTCACTAATTTAACGATTCAATTATTCATTCATAATGCACCTACTCTTTTCAATCACATTTTTCTTATTTAATCCCACGTTGAAATGAAATGTCATGTTAAGAGTTTTTGTAATTATGCGATGACCCGTTAAAAAAAAATCATGGCTTTGCTCTCTTTTCGTTTTCAATTTTCTAGTTAATAAAGTGGTCAAAGCGAAATCATTTTCGCCGAAAAGCTTTCTCTCCATATGAAAGCACGTTGTAGGTCCCCAATATGTATATATAGAACTCGAATGAGGTGTGGAGTCCGAACGTTCGAATGAAGCGGGCTCCTCTTGGGAGTAGGGCCCCCCGTTCCCGTGTGTGCCAACTCTACCGTTTTCATCAACTTTTTCCCAGTTGAATTGGCGCTTCCTTTGCGCCCGGCCACCGTAGCCGCCGTTTAATCCGCCGAGAAAATCGTGTTCGGTGAAAATCCGATAAGTCCTGTTTGAAATAGTTTTTCATACAAAGCTACGCTCGGTAAATTCGGAGAAAAACGGCACGAAAAAACAGTTTTAATCCACCTTTTTGTTGTGTTTCTGTCAGTTGATTTTTTTTTCGTTCGGTTTGTGTGTTAGGAAAATGCTGAGAATGTTGCATTTCAATCTCCGTACGTCCTACAGGATATATTTAGCTTCGAACATGTTTTGTGCGGTGGACGTGTGTTTGTTTATGCGTTGTGTGACGATGTGTTGTTTCGCACGTGGCTAGAACACTAATTAAAATCTGCTCAAAGGACTCTCAAAATCTTCTTGCGCTTCTTCTTTTTGTTGCTGCGCTATTGGTATTAGCTTCTTTCGCTTAAAACGATGGCTGTTTTTCCAGGTTATAACTAATCATTTTTAATTATAATATAATATATTAAAACATAATATAAACCTCGCACGTAGCTTAATCAAAATGCATCCCTTAGGATTCTCTGTTGGTCTCTTATTAACAACTCGAGAATTTCCTGTACGTTTTCTAAAACTCTTGCGTCAGAGAGATGATAAACGCTTCGATGAGGTGTTAACACATCCCAAGCTATCTAATAGGAGAGTGAAAGAACTGATCTGTTTCGTTCAAATTGTGTTATGTCATGAGTATTCCTAGAATGTTATGCGGACAAGATATTCACGGTGAGAGATATTATAAAGAACGTTTGTTGGGATGTCATTAGAGTAACCTACTCCCACCAGAGCAGGTGGCAACAGACTCACTATAAAGTAGAAAACCATGTCCTTGGAATAAACTATAAAATCCATCTATAGTATTACTAATTTCAACTCAATTTGTGGAATCATTGAGCTGAAAATATCTTATTTTTAAACATTTTTTAATTATTTTATATTTTTATTATGCTTATAAACTTTTTAATAACACTTAGTTAAAATTTATTTGTTAAATTTGTCATCACTAGAGACAGTTTCTAAGTTATACGATTTTTTTACTGGTTAAATTTAAGTTAGTACTTCATAAAGTTTGTAACAAACATGATTAATAAAGTTAACATTATTAAATAAAACGTATAAGAAAAAACGATAATAGAATTTACCGTCAGTTATGAAGCAACAACTAGCTGAGATAAACTTCTTAATATCTCACGGAAGGGAAATTTTGTTCCAAAAATAATAACGTTAATTTCGCAGAAAATGAAATTTTATATTTAAAATGAAATCAGATCTTTCTGTTTTGAAATTTGATACTAAGCAAAGATTAAAGCTTAATTACAGCAGTGTTTTTTTAACTCACGCACTTTATGAGTTGAAATATGAAAAGTTGCATATACGCTTGTAGCAGAATGAATACATTGTTAGTTTAAAAGATATAGGATGTTTAAACAATAAATTTTTTCATTTAATGTGTTAATAATTTTTAAAATTTTAGTTGTAAAAGCTCCGCATCAAACATTCATTGAAAAATGATGTTGAAAGTTCGCAAAGATAATCGTGTGCAATCCGCTACGGATCAATGACGTGCTGCAGAATCAACAGGCTGTAAAGCTTGAATGCATTGAGCATGAATGGGTACATATTAAAATTGTGTAAAGTTTTTCACATTTTTATTTGACTGAAAATAAAATGGTTTGATATTCTTGATATGCCAGTAAAGGGATATTTTCGGTTTATACTTTATTATTGTTGTCGCAATGTCTATAAATAAAGCCAATATTTACATATTCTTCATCGGGGAATCATGAGGATGGGAATTCATTGATAAATATATTAACGACATCGTTACATAAAATTCCCTGCGCAATCGATGCTGCACCATAAACCATTATTTTTTGTTTCTATGGTAGATCAAGTTGATTCTATAGTTATGGTAATTACAATACTCTTACTTTCCATGGTAGTATCAGATTGTTATCTTTCATATTTTCTTGCCCATCTTCTCCCAAAAAGGATCGTCATTTTAAAAATGGGATTATTTGTTTTGTTTTTATCAATGAAAGATTATTGGATAAGCTATCGTTTGGCGTGGAACAAGGTTCATCTCGAATCAGGATGTCGTAATTAGTGAAATTCATTAACTGAAATTTACAGTCTACTCGCAACTGTAATCCGATCTTTCATTTCCGAGGTTGTGTCGTATCTTTCTAATCTTTTAATGATCTTACTTGTTTATTAATGCTGGAGCATGGATCGTCATGAAAGTCGGTCGTTCTTTTTCAAATCTATTGCTTCCTCGCTAACGAATACTTTAAAAATCAAGATGAAGTTGATGAATGAGGCATTGAGCACAGGGTCCGAAGGCGAATAGAGCACTGCAATTATTTTTACCACAACAAGTGGTTTCTGAGAATAACCCTAAATTATGATGAACGTTAAATTTAATAGATCTAATATATAAAATCAAAGTTATTTTTAAACTTTTCACTATTAAACTCATATCAGGTTTGTTCCAAACGTACAAATTCGATCAGTTCATACACACGTACAGTACACGATAGATACACGACTTTATTCTGCGCATGTTGGTCCACAAAATTGTCAACGCTGTATACATATGAAATAAAAGTCTTTTAAAAACTTGTTATACAGAACAGTTGCAACACTTCAAAGAATAAAAAACTATCCAAAATGGGCAAGCACTAAATGACATGAAAATGTGACCAGGGGATGAATTTGACCTATTTGAAACGATGAACTGTACGATGTTGATTATTGGAAAAACTTGGCAAAAAGTCAGGGATCAGTGAACGGTTCGGTTGGCACAGTATTTTTCAACTACGACAACCATCTGACCATCAACTGATAGGCAAGAGTATCGTTGGAACAATCCTATTGTAAACCGCTGTTTTAAAACATCAATTTTCCCTGAGGTCTGAAAGGTTGTAGTAGTAATATTACTTTGTATGGTTAAGTGTAATGGTATGTATAATGGTGAAATGGGACCTAACTAAAAATTTGATTCAAACAACGGGGATTTGGTATAAATCATCATTGTTCTATTGCGCTACTGATGATTTTGGTGATGTTGGCCTTGATTCACTTTCAAGCTATTTAGGGTTATATAAACCTGCTTTGCAACAATTGTCAGCTTTCTAAATGGAAAGAGGGTAGTCAGGTTGGATATACTTTATTCATAATAATTAGCAATCAAATCTAGTGTTTCTGTACTATCTGTCTTGTTGTTTACTTTCTATATTTTACAGCTTCTGTATAAAATGTATATATGTAGATACATGTATATATGTAGATAGAGATTTGTGTATATTATTACTAGCAGCCACTATCAACTTATGTTTGAATAGGGTTCTAAGAAGTAATAATTCTGTTGACCTAATACCAGAATTTTTTTCTTTCTTGTCAACATAGTGGGAACATAGATTGGCATACTGTTTCAACTTTTCCACTTATTTCTTCACTTCCATAAAAATACTAAAATCGAATAGAACTAATAATAGCGATGTCGTTTTCATGTGATATTTTTGGTATCAATCATATCTGCAGCAACTTTATTTAGTTATTTATTATCAGATACGACATTCACATTTTGAGTTGCAATTTTATATATATTTTCCTATTCATAACTATCTACTTCACTATGAAGTGTCTAGAAATCGGTATTCAAAAGTATCAGAAAGAATGTCACTGCAATTTGAAATTTAGGGATTTTCCTTGGAAAAAGATTGTACGAATACAAAGAATAACAAGGGAGGGACATTTCATTTGTACGTAGTGAATGATATCTCCTTACAAGTGGATTGTTACAATGGCCAATTGTATGTGAACATACAGCGAAAACTTTTAGAAATTTTCTTCGTTGGCCTTTAAATGAGGTACCATAACCTAGTGATGTCAATTTTATTATAAAATAATGCTAGAGACCAACATAATTTCGTCTTTTGATATGGTATTTACTCAACATATTTATATATGTATTTGTCGGCTTGTTATGTGTATGACTAATAGAACCATGATCGCTTTATTCTTCTTTGGCATGTAAGAACACACTTTGGCATCATGATTATAAGAAAAATTAGTTGAGTCTTTCTTTAGCATCTTGCAATATCTTTTTACCCCTTTCAATATCCAATTTCAAAGTTGTAATAACCTTATCAGTGGTGATATTTCTTCGAAGAAGTTTTTCAACTGCAATCGTTCGAACCGGTTAGACATTTGATGAATCACAAGCTCAGGAAAGCTTTATCCCATATTTTATTTGTTTGGTACACACAGTGTAAATTTAGTATGAATAAAAGTCATGTAGACGATTTGTTAAATAAATTGTTGTTTAAGACAGAACATATTATATCCCATATCCGCGTTGCTTTATCTATTTTCATAGATTACAGGGTTATTTTTATTATCAAAGCTGATAAATCTTAGCTTTATTTTTATTAGATTAGATTAGATTCTGTTTAATTTCTCTGCATATCATTTACAGCCAAAGAGCCCAAACATTCATCACATCCTTATATCAACCAAAAAGATTATTTATGCTTAGCTGTTAGTTTTTTAATTTATTTTATGGTACATATCTGATATTACTCATTTCTGAAGACATTATTGACTTGTAAAATTTTAAAATCTGTTTAGATGTTGTTATAAAATATTAATGTAATCTTTTTGCACTCAAAATATCCATCTTTTTTCTCTACTACCATTTCTTGTTCTTGGTTTGATTCCTTTATAGTGTACGTATCTGCTAATAGCAAATATTTTCATCATCAGCTACAACATATATTTCCTCTTCATTAGATCCGTTAACTTTCTCTACACACCCTTAACATAACAACCAATGCACCAAGAAGAGAATTACAACTTTGTATCAACTGATTTTTGTAAGCTTTGCAAACTGTTAGTTTTTCAATTTTTTTATAACTCATATCTAATGTTTAGAGAGACATTATTGACTTAAAAACTCTTTAGCTTGTTGCCATAAAATATTACGAGATATTATTTGCGTACTTAATGGTGGGCTAGATTAATATACTTTCTCTAAATATTTTTGTCAGAATAACATTCATCTTCTTCCTCTGTTATTATTCACTGCTCGTGGTCTATTTCCTTCATAGTATATGTATTTGCTAATGGCAATTAGTTTTCGTCATTAGATGCAACATAACATAACGTCTCCTCTTCATGTTCAGAATCTTTAATAAATTGTCTCTACAGGTTGCCTATACTTTGCAGTCTTATCAGCAGAGATTTCGTAATTTGGCGATATGTGTTCATTCCCAAGAATATACTAATATGTGAAATATCTGTTTATTAAAGAAATTAATAAAATTTAATCTTACCAAGATTACATTCCTTGATTTTGCTTAATTATTACGTACTATAATATAAATAAAGTGATATCCTCAATCATGATATAGCGATAACTCCTTTAGAAAGCTACATATTGTATACAGGTAATTGGTGTTGCTACTGGATTAACATATCTATTTCATATTGACACTGGTAGCAATATATTTTACTATCTGCGGTAAATTTAATGCATTTCAATTATTAAAATTTTTTTATTTTAATTAGAATTTGTAACGGGTGTGACCCAGTTCGGGTTTAGATAACGATAATTAAATTTGAATTATTGATTTTGAATACGCACTATTTTTTCAGTTTGTAAGTTTTTCCACATTTTGTGATAAGCTCAGCAACTATACATTTGCAGAGTTATTTATGTATTGAGACGTTAAAGTCACTCTCTTAATTAGTAATAAAATTTATTAAATTGGTAAACTCTTCGCTATGCAGTTAACAAATGAATTTTCCTATTATTTTGCACTGTCATATAGCATTTTAGTGTTTTCTAGCATTAATGGTTCATTCTATTAACATCTATTTCTTATGAATCATTTGCAAAAAGAGACCAACCCCACTAAAAACACCATAACACTCATAATGTCTCGCCTGTGACAAACTGCAAATTTTAACATTAATATTAAAATGAAAATAATTACCGTAGCGATGTAATATAGAAATTCATTGTGTTTCAGACTCTAAAATTCACTCATAATTACATGTTTACATTAAACATCGCTTAAAGATGTAATAATTTCTTATGATGAACATCAAATTTTATTATCGCATAAAACGGCAGTATTCAATCTTGTTTAACTCAGTAATATAACAAAAATTATCACTATATTTTAAACATTCTTTGTACTACAAGTTTTTTTCCAGTTAAAAATTTATTTTTAGTTTTATTACGAGTATGACGAATGTTTATTTCCAGATAGTCTAAATAATACGTCGAAAATTAATTGTACAACCAAATTGAAACTGACTGGTTATCGATTATTTTCCTAGAAAATATAGAGAGTTGTAGCTCGTTCCTTATAAACTATAAATTTCTATCCTGTCAAAATAGACCATCCCAACAAGGTGTGGGAACCATGCGTTGTCCGATAAACGTTAAAATATTTATCATTTTCTAAAAATAGAATTGATTCCCTCTCAACAATATCTATTCACCTAAAAATAACATAACCAGAAACATCACTCCAGTACCTACAACCATTCTGTTTGCTTGATTTTCTGTTTTGCCAACGTTTTATTGTCAGCGAAACTCAGCTAAAACAATTTGCAATTCAAATGTTGGTCCTCCACTTTCGTTTATTGCTAGCCCTCCTACAGTCTGGCACGTGTTCAACCCTATTTTTTGCTTCTATTTATGGCCTATTTTAATTTTTCCTTTTAAACTGACCACGGTGGTGTTGGTTTCGTGATACTGAAAATTTTTAAGTAAGAAGAAATATAGAACGCCTTTATGCGGCATGAAAACGGATCGATCGCCGCATTGCTAATTGTAACATCATTACTAATTCCTCGTCATTTTGACCCATTACCCTACCGCGTGGATAACAATGATAAATTGCGTGTGCGTTATTACTCTGCACGTAGATACCATTTTGTGCTGTTTCCACTTCCTAATCGTTAAATAGAGTTATAACTTCAACCAATTTATGATTAATTATTATGAAATTCATTGTTATTATGATTGCACAATTTGTTGATAAATATTAAATTTAATTAATTTTTTTTTACATTGTTTTGAAAGCTTTGATTGTATCAGTTTGTTGATAAATCAAAATAGGATAAACCATGGTGCAGAGTACGCGTAGATTTTAATCGTAAGCTATAAGTAGCGAGTACAGTTCCTTCTTTTGTACAGTGTCAAGTCACGCTAACAACTCCTACGGTTGTTTTCATTGTTTTCCTTCTCCGATGAAGCTTTGTTCTGTTTTCCTCAATTACAATTCGTGCCAACTTTAATAAACACGTCACGACAACCTACAACAAAAAAACGCGCCGAATTTAATTAAATTTCCCCTAATTTAATTCAAAACTAATTTAGATAAAACCTTTGTATATTTGAATACAGTAAAACCTCAATATAACAGATCTCGATATAACGGACTTCGGATGTAAGAAATTCTTAAGAAACGGCTAAATCGACAGCTAATCTTGATAATTCTTCAATTGTTCTTTCTCAAGAACCGATTGACATAATCGGTTTTAACTAAAATTAGATTCAATTGACTTCAAAATTCGATTTTACCTCATTGCAATATCTCAATCGGTTCTTGAGATACGATTTTTAAAATTTTTCGCTTTTTCGATGCAATCCCGATAATTCTTCAGTATGCAAGCGATTTATAGTAACTAAGAAATAATTTTAGCCACACTGAAACTAGTTTAAATTTGCTTAAAAATCTATTGCATCTCATTGCAATATCTCAATCGGTTCTTGAGATACGATTTTTAAAATTTTTCGCTTTTTCGATACAATCTCGATAATTGTTCAATATACATAATTGCGCATAAAGAAACATAACAAAGAGATTTATAAGGAGTAAGATATAATTTTAAGCACACTAAAACTAGATTAAATTTGCTTCAAAATCCATTTTGTCGCATTTCAATATCTCAATTGGTTTTTTTAGTTATTTATTAATAAATTACATTGATTGTTATGGGAACATTCATGGATGTCTCAAAATTAATTAAATGTCAAACAAGCGATAATACAAAGGTTCGTATTACAGCGATAATACAAAGGTTCCTATTATCGTTCTCCATGGTTACGGCCAAATAACCGCTGAAATACTCGCAATTGATGGAAAATCACGTATTCTTATTGTCTGTTAACGTTATGAATGAAATAACCTCTATAATTCTGCATTTATGCATCATTGTACATAAAGAACATAACAAAGACATTTATAGAAACTAAGAAATAATTTTAGGTACACTAAAACTAAATTAAATTTGCTTCAAAAATCCATTGTACCTCACTGCAATATCTCAATCGGTTCTTGAGATACGATTTTTAAATTTCTCGCTTTTTTGATACAACTTCGATAATTCTTCAATATGTACTATTGTGCATAAAGAACCATAACAAAGAAATTTATCGAAACTAAGAAATAATTTTAGGTACACCAAAACTAGATTGAATTTGCTTCAAAATGCATTTAACCTCATTGCAATATCACAATCGGTTCTTGAGATACGATTTTTTTAATTTCTCGCTTTTTCGATGCAATCTCAACAATTCTTCAGTATGCATCATTGTGTATAAAGAACCATAACAAAGAGATTTATAGAAATTAAGTAATAACTTTAAGCATACTAAAACTATATTAAATTTGTTTCAAAATCCATTTTATCTCATTGCAATATCTCATCGGTTCTTGAGATACGATTTTTAAAATTTTTCTCTTTTTCGATACAATTTCGTTAATTCTGCAATATGTATCATTGTGCATAAAGAACTATAACAATGAGATTTATAGAAACTAAGAAATTATTATAGGCACACTAAAACTAGATTAAATTTGCTTCAAAATCCATTTTATCTCATTGTAATATCTCAATCGGTTCTTGAGATACGATTTTTAAAGTATTTCGCTTTTTCGATACAATCTCGATAATTCTTCAATATGCATCATCGTGTATAAAGATTCATAACAAAAGGATTTATATAAACTAAGAAGTAATTTTAAGCACACTAAAACTAGATTAAATTTTCTCCAAAATTCATTTTATCTCATTGCAATATCTCAATCGGTTCTTGAGATACAATTTTTTAAATTATTCGCTTTTTCGATACAATTTCGTTAATTCTTCAATATGCATCATTGTGCATAAAGATCCATAACAAAGAGATTTATAGAAACTAAGAAATAATTTAAGGCACACTAAAACTAGATTAAATTTGCTCCAAAATTCATTTTATCTCATTGCAATATCTCAATCGGTTCTTGAGATACGATTTTTTAATTTCTCGCTTTTTCGATACAACCTCGATAATTCTTCAATATGTATCATTGTGCATAAAGAACCATAACACAGAAATTTATAGAAACTAAGAAATAATTTTAGGTACACCAAAACTAGATTAAATTTGCTTCAAAATCCATTTTATCTCATTGCAATATCACAATCGATTCTTGAGATACGATTTTTTAAATTTCTCGCTTTTTCTATACAATCTCAACAATTCTTCAGTATGCATCATTGTGTATAAAGAACCATAACAAAGAAATTTTTAGGAACT
The DNA here is from genome assembly GCF_000648695.1 of Onthophagus taurus. Taxonomy (NCBI): domain Eukaryota; kingdom Metazoa; phylum Arthropoda; class Insecta; order Coleoptera; family Scarabaeidae; genus Onthophagus; species Onthophagus taurus. The sequence goes on from NW_019280837.1 coordinate 65,312, forward strand.
AAGAAATCATTTTAGGCACACAAAAACAAGATTAAATTTGTTTTAAAATCCATTTTATCTCATTGCAATATCTCAATCGGTTCTTGAGATACGATTTTTTAAATTTCTCGTTTTTTTCGATACAATCTCGATAATTCTTTATTATGCATCATTGTTCATAAAGAACCATAACAAATGGATTTATAGAAATTAAGTAATAACATTAAGCACACTAAAACTCGATTAAATTTGCTTCAAAATCCATTTTATCTCATTGCAATATCTCAATCGGTACTTGAGATACGATTTTTTAAATTTCTCGTTTTTTTCGATACAATTTCGATAATTCTTTATTATGCATCATTGTGCATAAAGAACCATAACAAAGAAATTTATAGAAACTAAGAAATAATTTTAGATACACCAAAACTAGATTAAATTTGCTTCAAAATCCATTTTATCTCATTGCAATATCACAATCGATTCTTGAGATACGATTTTTAAAATTTCTCGCTTTTTCTATACAATCTCAACAATTCTTCAGTATGCATCATTGTGTGTAAAGAACCATAACAAAGAGATTTATAGAAATTAAGTAATAACTTTAAGCATACTAAAACTAGATTAAATTTGTTTCAAAATCCATTTTATCTCATTGCAATATCTCAATCGGTTCTTGAGATACGATTTTTAAAATTTTTCTCTTTTTTGATACAATTTCGTTAATTCTGCAATATCTATTATTGTGCATAAAGAACCATAACAATGAGATTTATAGAAATTAAGAAATTATTATAGGCACACTAAAACTAGATTAAATTTGCTTCAAAATCCATTTTATCTCATCGTAATATCTCAATCGGTTCTTGAGATACGATTTTTTTAATTTCTCGTTTTTTTCGATAACATCACGATAATTCTTCAATATACCTCATTATGCATAAAGAGCCATAACAAAGGGATTTATAGAAACTAAGAAATAATTTTAAGCACACTAAAACTAGATTAAATTCGCTTCAAAATCCATTTTATCTCATTACAATATCACAATCGGTTCTTGAGATACGATTTTTAAAATTTTTCGCTTTTTCGATACAATCTCGATAATTCTTCAATGTACATCATTGTGCATAAAGATCCATAACAAAGAGATTTATAGAAACTAAGAAATAATTTTAGGCACACTAACCTAGATTAAATTTGCTTCAAAATTCAATTTATCTTATTGCAATATCTCAATCGGTTCTTGAGATACGATTTTTTAAATTTCTCGTTTTTTCGATACAATCACAATAATTCTTCAATATACATCATTATGCATAAAGATCCATAACAAAGGGATTTATAAAAACTAAGAAATTATTTTAGGGACACTGAAACTAGATTAAATTTGCTCCAAAATTCATTTTATCTCATTACAATATCTTAATCGGTTCTTGAGATGCAATTTTTTAAATTATTCGCTTTTTCGATACAATTTCGTTAATTATTCAATATGTATTATTGTGCATAAAGAACCATAACAATGAGATTTATAGAAACTAAGAAATTAATTTAGGCACAGTAAAACTAGACTAAATTTGCTTTAAAATCCATTTTATCTCATTGCAATATCTCAATCGGTTCTTGAGATACAATTTTTGAAATATTTTGCTTTTTCGATAGAATCTCGATAATTTTTCAATATACGTCATTGTGCATAAAGATCCACAACAAAGAGATTTATAGAAACTAAGAAATGAATTTAGGCCCACTAAAACTAGATTAAATTTGCTTTAAAATCCATTATAACTAATTGCAATATCTCAATCGGTTCTTGAGATACGTTTTTTTTAATTTTTCTCNTTAAATTTGTTTTAAAATCCATTTTATCTCATTGCAATATCTCAATCGGTTCTTGAGATACGATTTTTTAAATTTCTCGTTTTTTTCGATACAATTTCGATAATTCTTTATTATGCATCACATTGTGTATAAAGAACCATAACAAAGAGATTTTTAGGAACTAAGAAATCATTTTAGGCACACAAAAACTAGATTAAATTTGCTTTAAAATCCATTTTATCTCATTGCAATATCTCAATCGGTACTTGAGATATAATTTTTTAAATTTCTCGTTTCTTCGATGCATTCTCGATAATTCTTCAATATGCATTATAGAGCATAACGAACCATAACAAAGAGATTTATAGAAACTAAGAAATAATTTTAGGCACACTAAAACTAGATTAAATTTGCTTCAAAATCCATTTTATCTCATTGCAATATCTCAATCGGTTCTTGAGATACAATTCTTTAAATTATTCGCTTTTTCGATACAATTTCGTTAATTCTTCAGTATGTATCATTGTGCATAAAGAACCATAATAATCAGATTTATAGAAACTAAGAAATTATTATAGGCACTCTAAAACTAGATTAAATTTGCTTTAAAATCCATTTTATCTAATTGCAATATCTCAATCGGTTCTTGAGATACGATTTTTTTAATTTTTCGCTTTTTCGATACAATCTCGATAATTCTTCAGTATGCGTCATTGTTCATAAAGATCCATAACAAAGAGATTTATAGAAACTACGAAATGAATTTAGGCCCACTAAAACTAGATTAAATTTGCTTCAAAATCCATTTTATCTCATTGCAATATATCAATCGGTTCTTGAGATACGATTTTTGATATATTTTGCTTTTTCGATACAATCTCGATAATTTTACAATATGCGTCATTGTGCATAAAGATCCATAACAAAGAGATTTATAGAAACTAAGAAATTATTATAGGCACCCTAAAACTAGATCAAATTTGCTTCAAAATCCATTTTATGTCATTGCAATATCTCAGTCGGTTCTTGAAATATTTTTAAAATTTTTCGCTTTTTCGATAGAATCTCGATAATTCTTCAATATACGTCATTGTGCATAAAGAGCTATAACAAAGAGATTTATAGGAACTAAGAAATAATTTTAGGGACACTGAAACTAGATTAAGTTTGCTTAAAAATACATTTTAGCTTATTGCAACATCTCAATCGATTCTTGAGATATGATTTCTTAAATTTCTAAATTTTCCGATACAAAAGAATTGTTTTGTATTGGATCATATTATCCAATTTCACATTTTGTAAAAACATCGTATAGCAGAATTTAAGTAACAAAAATTCTAGAACCAAAAAATTTCAGAATGTTTTAAAGTGTAAGCTCTAGTTTTATTTGTTTTCAGCGCTAGATTGTTTTATATTTTTATTGAGCTAAAAATAGAATTAACTAATAAAGAACACAACGTTGTGGATAACTGTTCAAATTTGTGTGCATTAAAATTATTCATTCAAACAGTTTAAAGTCTAAATTAAAAATTTCACTCCCTTTTCCGTATTAATCCGTTATATCGAGATTTTACCGTAATTAATTTTATATCTGCAATACTTTAATGAGCTTTTTCTATTTCCTTTTAGGTTCGATAATGTTTCATGTAAGACGTCGGCCGGCCGATTGCGCCCCAAGGAAACGAAAAAAGAAACCGGGCGCCCTCGGGGCGAACGCCGGCAATCCAAGGGGGGACATTCGAGGGGATTCCATTCCCATTTTGGTCGAGTTGGGACCGGATGGATCAGCACCACTTCCCGGGGATACCGCAAGGACCGTTCGATTGAATAACGATGTGATGGAGGTAAAGATTGCAAAGTATTTGAATAATATTATAAGGGGGATTTTTAAAACGGCTGGGTTTTCGTAATCCGCCTAAGAAGGTGGATTGAAGAACGTTTTCTAAAACGTACCACGTACGTTCGTTTCTCACGGGAATAACAGTTAATTGCATTCAGATATTCCGAGAGGACGACTACAAATAGTACGAATACGAAGAAAACTTTTACTCAACCCACTCGATACTCGTTTTAATAATGAATTCGCTTTGAATTAAAACAATTTCTGTATTATTTTTTATATACCTACATAAATATATGTCTTAGGTCGGTTCGGCAAATGGAATTGCTTTACAATTATATGGACCCCACATCCAACCAAGACACTGCGTTATAACAAATACAGATGGGGTAACATCGTTAACGCCATGTCACGCAGATGCCCACACTTACGTAAACGGACAGAGGATTCACCAAACGACGATACTCGCACATGGAAGCCTTATTAAATTTGGGAACAGTAACACTTATCGGTTTTTAGATCCTTCGCAAGAGGATAGATCTCGACATCCGGGATTCGTCGATAACACTCGAATATACGACAGGTAAATTTTTATTTTGCCTTGTTAATTTTGAATGTTCATTCGCTAATTTTGATTATTAAGCTTTTTTTGGAATGATTATTTTTTTGGTTGTTATTTTGGATTTGATTTGCTAATTTTCCCAATTTATTTTGCGTTCATCGAAATCGCTTAGGTCTCCGAGAGCTCTTAGCCCCATCGACCATAACAGGGAAAATTTTGAGACCACTTTTGACCTTGAAGGAAATGTTGAAACGGTTTCGACCGCGAGCGGACCTAGAGAAGATAATCGGTCACTTGGTTCATCATCAGAAAATAGGTTTGTTTCCTCTTACAAAAAAAAACGCATACATTCTTATCTTATTATTATTATCTTCGATTATTTCTTTTTCTTTTTTATTACATCTTCATCTTTAAATCTCATTTTTTACTTGCAGAGTTGGAGGTATGGACAGATATCCAAGAGGTCATGATCCAATCCTTCCCGCGGTTCTCGAATTTCCGGAAGAACCCCAAGAACTTTTTTTGGCGCGAGTTATTACCCACTTGGATGTAACGACGCCTACTTTCCGTTTAGCCCCCGCATATACTTTATATCTTTGTGCAAGATACCGAGCGTCGACTCACTACAGACCGGAATTAACACCTACAGAACGAGCCCAAAAACTTACATTACTCCTTCAACACGCTGCTAAATTGGTACGACACACCGTGCAAGATCGAAGCACAGAAAGCGTTTCGCAAGCTTTTTGGTTGGCAAACGCGAGCGAGTTATTACATTTTTTAAAATCCGATAGACATGTGAGCGCTTTTTCGATGCAAGCTCAAGACACTTTGGCTGATTCGGTACAATTGGGGTTTAGAAATTTAGTCGCGTGTCTTACGGACGAGTTAAATTCGGTTATGGGCGGTTTGATGATGGCTGAAACGCAAGAAGATCATCCTAGAGAGATTATTAACGTATTGAGTAACGCGATGAACTTGTTGAGGAAGTGTAGAGTAAACGCTGCATTGACGATACAATTGTTTTCCCAGCTGTTTCATTGGATCTCCGCCAGAAGTTTGTCGACGATTATTAATAATTCACAATTGTGTACGAGATCGTTTGGAACGAGACTTTTTAATCGATTACGGAATTTACAAGCTTGGGCCGAATCGCAAGGTTTAGAATTAGCTGCGGAATGTCATCTAGCTAAAATAGTCCAATGTGCACATCTTTTACAAGCACCGAAATCCTCAGCGGACGAATTAGCCACGTTAAGCGCCGCTTGTTTTAAATTAAATTCGTTGCAACTTCGCGCGCTTTTAACGCAATACAAAGGTGAACCTGGCGAACAAGTTGCTCCTCCTCCCCTTTTGGAGCATGCAGCTCGCGCGGCGGAAGGAGTTGCTGATGAACTGGCGAGAGCTGAAGGAAGGGAAGTGAAATTACACGAAGATTCCGCTCCACCACTTCAATTACTTTTACCTGATGACGGGTTTAGTTGCGATGTCGTTCAAGGAGTTCCACCTGGACTTGCTGATTTTTTACATCCATTGCAAGCGTCTGGGTTATGTCGATTAGCTGCACAACCAACTAGTTCAGGACATTGGACTGTTTATATGACTGCACCAAGACCACCTTCTGCTTTAAGTGCATCACATACACCGGAGGTAAATAATCAAAACAAATAAAATTACAATTTGATGTTTAATATTTTTTGGCAGATCCAAACGATAAGATTACATAAGGCTGGTGGTGGTATGGGATTATCAATTGTAGCTGCGAAAGGGGCTGGACAAGAAAGGTTAGGGATTTACATCAAGTCGGTAGTTCCTGGCGGGGCAGCGGATAGGGATGGGAGGTTAGCAGCTGGCGATCAACTTTTATCGGTGGACGGTCAATCTTTGTTGGGAATTACTCAGGAAAAGGCCGCAGAATTTCTTGTGAGAACTGGAAGTGTGGTTACTTTGGATGTTGCTAAAGGCGGTGCGGTTTATCATGGATTAGCGACGTTGTTGCAACAACCAAGTCCAACGCCACATAGAGGTAAGAATTAAAAACAAGCTTAAAAATATAAAATCGAAAATTAAACTTAAAATTAACTTTCTTCTTCTTTTTGTTTAATAAAACAAAGCGAAAAAGAAGAAATGTTCATGTAAATGCCACCGTAAGCAAAAATTATTTTTACAGTAATTTTTTGTTAGATTATACTGTATTGCTAGAAGGTCCAATTTTTGAGTTACTTATGTATAGCAGCCTCGGATTACAACATAATTTTTATATAAAAAATTCTAGATTAATTAATATTTGCAATTTTAAGAAAATATTTTATGAAACTTTACCTTGATTTTTGCTATATGTTGTTTGAATTTATGTGTTGGTGCAGGGAGACGATTTTTTTAATATTAATTATTACTATACACATTTTTATTGGTTCAATATTTAAAAAATCGTAAAAAATTGAATTTTTCGTATATCGTTACCAAATTATCACTACTTACAATGAAACCTGTGAGCTTTTCAATGAAGAAAACCATGTTATAAAATATCTTTTCGTTTTTCAGATATTAATTTTTAAATTGATTTTTGTTCACTTTATAACATTGTTTTTATAACTTTAAAAAATCATGTTCAATTATCGTTTGTTCAGGAGATATTGCATGCACGATTTTAATCATGTATTGGCTCAGTTTAAACTAGAGGTGGATAATTCTCGAGAAAAATGAGAATATTCTCGATTTTGAGAATTTTCTGAGAACAAGCTTTTAAATACAAATATAGATTGGCAAATTGGTTCATATTTATGGGATTAATTACTATGGAGGACTGATTTATGATGTTTAGAAAATATTATTAGTTCGAATCTAATAAATTTTCAGACAGCCCTTGCAAAGTTTCTAAATCACTGCATTCAATCACTTCAATATCAGAAAAGTCTTTATTTTCTTCATTAACCTCCACATTGGTGGCAGAATTTAATAATTTAAAATTATGAGCAATGAAAGTTACTTTACGAGCTCGTTCAGCCGTAAGCCGATTTTTTTCGCGGTGTGAATAAACCTGTAGGTGCTGAAGCTTCTTTTTCTTGCTACACTCCACGCAGGTATACTTAGTATCTTGCCCGTTACTTTACTTAATGTCGACCCAAAAGAAGTCCCCTTCCACCATAAAAAGGGATGTAACTATTCCACGGATTTTAAAACATATGGGACAAACATAATAAAGGGCCAATTCTGCCATTACCTCTGCAGACTCATATAAGCTTCTTACAGTAGCCATATTGTCTATAAACTCTGTTCCTTGTATTTGTTCTTCTCTGTTAAGATGAATTTCATTAAAATTTGGATTTAGAAATATTTGCAACAAGATAAATTAGATTTATTGCCATTTGCTTTCTTTTAACTAAAAATGTTTAATAATAAGGTTTATTAGGTGATAAAAGTTTGAAACTTTTATCCAAAAAAATTTCCTCATCCAATATCAACTTTCCAACTCGTTTACTGAGTATATCTTCTACTGTTTCACAAACTGCTAATGTTCTTAATGCATATTGTGTATCAAGAAGACTTTCTGAACCAGTGGTTCTCAATCGCTGTTCCGCGAAATAATTCATAAAATAATAATAAATAATTATAATGCACCGATAAGGACGCGCCCGTCTATCGGTAGCCAATTTGCCCGGCACAACCGACGCGACGGAGTCACTTATTTTATTTGCATGCATATGGAAAAAACTTTCTTAAACGAAAATTTAGTAAAACTAATAAAGAATCAAGTTCAAGCTGTAGTGGTGGAAACATTTAACCAACGAATGAACCAAAACATACCAAAAAAATCGACCACACGACAATATTTGGATGAATATTTGAATTTTGGATTTACCTGGTCTGGAACTAAAGACTCCTAGATTCCAAAATGTATTGTATATGGAGAACAACTTGTAAATAGCGCAATGGTAATTTATCATCTAAAAATAAGGAGTATTTTAAAAGATTATTAGAAGCAAATAAAGAACAAGCAAAACATTTTCAGAAGACAGTTACACTTTCCGACAAGGCCCAAATAGCGTCGTATAAAGTAGCGGAACTAATCGCGCTCAAGCAGAAACCGTATAATTCAGCAGAAACTGTTATTTTACTTGCGTGTTTGGAAATTGTAAAGATTATGTTTGGCCCTGAGGCACAGAAAGAAATTGCAACAATTCCTCTTTCGGATGATACAGTCAAGAGAAGCATTGAACGTATGTCACAAGATATATATATCTATCTATAAAAACAAGTTTCTACTAAATTAGCATCCGAAAGAAGTTTTGGGTTGCAGATTGACAAATCTATTGATACAAGTGCGTAGGAATTTGTACGGATGGAGCTCCATCTATGATGGGCTCTATCAAAGGATTCTGTGGCCTCGTTAAGAAAAGAAATGCTAACATTGTTGTTTCTTACATAGAGAAGCATTGGTTTCCAAAACATTATCAACAAATCTAAAGTTAGTGTTAGAGCAAGTAGTGTCTGTAGTTACTTTCATTAAATCGAGACCATTGAAATCCGTCTATTTAAACAACTTGGCAATTCCATGGAATCGAAATAGAAATGCTTGCTTTTACATACCAAAGTAAGATGGTTATCAAGAGGTAAAGTGCTGACTCTGGTTAACAAACTGAGAAATGAGCTCTTGGCTTTTTTTCAAAAAGGATGTAAGAATGTGCTAAACTTGCGTATTTAGCTGATATTTCTAATTACTTGAACAGTATTGATACAAGTGTGCAAGGAAGAAACGAAAATATTTTAACTTGCACTGATAAATTGCTAACATTCCAGAACAAAATTTTATTTTGGAGTAATTGAATTCTTTTTCCTCTTGAGTGATACATTTTTTTCTCAAATTCACTATCATTTTGCTAAAATTTATTAAGTAAAAATATTATAGCACCCTCTGCCTTTAATAAATTTGTTGCTAAATTAATTGCATGGTTTAGGCAAAATTGATTTTCAATGTCATTCAACTGTGAATATTTTTTCATAACACTGGCCCCATCTTGAGTTGAAGTCAAAATATGAGTATTTAGCGTAATATCATATTCGTTTAATTTACTTTCAACTAATACCTATAGTTGATGGGCATCGCAAGAACCCTTTATTATATTTATTTTAATAAGACCTACCTTATAACTGTCTTCCATTATGTGCGGCATCTTTGTGAATTGCAATTAGTCCAGTCATCGATTGTAATGGAAAACCATATGTCAGATTTTGTAAGTTTTTTTAAGTAATCTTTAATACTTTTCTTTTTCTCATTACTGAAATTCACAATTAGGTTTCTTACTATATTTTCGCTTTTTGGCATTTCATAACCTCGATTTGTTACGGAATTACGAGAATTTCTCATATGTGGAGTATCACTTGAAAGTGGTCATTTTTATATTATTATTACATGTATGTAGTGATATTTATAATATTTTATAACACCTTCTATGAGTGGTTTTATAAATGTTTCGGCAACAAAAAAAGTGTTATCTGACTATAGCTATAGGGCTAACTTATTTGAAAATCGCTTTTACAAGCTTTTTCATTGACCCATAGAATTTTTATAGGTTTGTCTTTGTGCTCACTATGATTTTCCTGTAGGTGTCTTAGTAATTTTACTGGATTTAATAAAGTGGTGTTAGAAGATTCAAAACAAATCACATACTCGCTATTCAGAACACCAGTATTTTCTAATTTTTATTATCTTATTGGCAGTGTTAACAAAACCCGATATTGTAGAATATATTAATGTTATCCGAAACCTCTTCAAGATTTCCACGAAAATGTCAATTCGTCTTCTACATCACTTAGTGTTGTTTTATCATTAACGATACTAACTGATTAACTATCTTTTCTATCAGGATACCCGGAATCTGTATAGGCCGATTTAGCGGATCTAGAATTTGCTGGTAGGTGTTTGATATCTAGGCGAGCCAGAAAATTCTTCCATCTTTTGCGCGTATTTTTGTTTTTGAAGGTTATACAGAGTGGTCCATTGAAAACGAACTGAAAAAAAAAACTTTTGACCCTAAAATATAATATCCATGCAAGTGTATAAATTTTATTCAAATTTTTGCCTAACATTTTCCAACATTTCAGGAGTTATTATCCTGCATTCATCAATAATGCGCTGGCGTAACTCTTCCAACGAATCGCACTCGGTAGCATAAACTTTTAATTTTTATAAAAATTTTGAAACAGTTGCTGTCACAACACATGTTTTGTACAGATATTTTGGAGTACCGAATGAATTTTTATTACCTACCTGGCTCAATATGGTCTTCTCTCAATGATTAACATGTTTTTTTAAATTTTTCTTTATCTATTATCTATCTTTATCTATCTTTATCTATTAGCTAACAACGAATAGAAACCGTTTACACTCGCCGATAATGTTGACTAATATCAGCATTTTTACGTATAGAAAAGAGAGAAAATTACGTTATTCAAATTACGCAAATGCAGAAACAGACTACAATAGGGGAATACCACAATAATCGAGGTTTTATCTTATACTCTATCTATACTTTCAATTTTATTGCTGTTTTACGTTATTTTGTATCCCCTTCCAATCTTGTTCAACATTTGATGCTCTCCGATTTATTTATTTTTAGATTAGTATTATAGAACATTTTTATTTTCTTTTGACAGAAACATTTTTAGCACCATCAGGAGTGCTTTCAGATACTACTTAATTACATACTATATTACTATATCCAAATAATTCAATTTCAAAATGTAAATGGCTATTATCTAGTAGGTCTTTGGCAACTATATTTTCGATTGATTTTATCTAAACCGTCAAGGAAAAAGAATATTTGGTTTGAAGTTTGTTTCACAGTTATTTACTTCATGTGTATGGCGTATAGGTGATAAAAATAAACAAGTTGGCACAATTTGATACATGTTGTACGTGAACTTCCTATAGAAATAAAAATAAATTCAAGATCGATAAACGCATGATACAGAACAAAATGTTCATTATAGGAATGCAAAAAAAATGTGTTTTCAGACTATAGGCACAATTTTTCTTTATCTTCAATTCCAATCGAAGATTTACCGCGATAATTTACGAAAAAAGCTAGCTAATGAGGCAAGTCTACTCTTTGTTAGGGATTCCATATTTCGAAAATTTTCATCACAGATTAAATATTTACACATATTTTTCGACGGCAGTGCTTTCCTAGTAAAGGACCTTCCTTTCCTTGATGATTTTTTTGCACGTAAAGATTAGACTTAATAAAGAATGATAATAATTAGTGATTTTATATAATTTTATGTTTGTTTTATATAACAATATAACATAGTTTACTAAAATAGTAATGTATCTTATGTCGTATATAGTCTATTAAATATGATTTCATCTTCAAACGTACTTTAAAATGAACACATTTTTATAAGAACCAGGTTACTTTATATGCAAGAGGCACAAAGGCACCATAATTGTTATCACATTTTGCACAAGATAATTTTGGCATCCATATAATTAATGAGTATTATATATATATTTTTGATACACGAAGACTATAGGAAACTACCGTATTTTCTCGAATCTAATCCGCACCCTTTTTACAAATTTTGTATGCTCTAAAATCAAATGCGGATTACAATCGGATGTGGATTACAATGGAAAACCAACTTTTTTTACCATCATTGCATTTTGTTGTTCATTTTTCGTTGAAAATGATCTTAAATCATACAATATCAGTGGACACATCACTTAAAGATATAGATTAGACGTACTTCCTAACAGGTTAGATCAACTTCTCCCAGTTGACTATTTTCCAAGAATGTGATAGAATACATGTTGCAAGATTTTTATATAATTAAGAAATAAAAGACAATAACTTCTTTCTTGCTTTTTTTTTATATTAAATTTCTTCGGTACCGGTTTCGACTAAACAGTCATCCTCAGCCGAATCTACATATAGGTTAAAAATAATTACATAAAAACTTAATTCTATAATTATTAAACTTACGGTCAAATAAAATCTATTTATGAAAAATTGAGCACATATTGAAATAAATCTTGCATAAAACATTTTTTAGTGAAAATACTGGAAGTCAAGTTCAAAGAAGAGGGATTCAAAATCCAAAATAGGGTTATGTTACGCTTTTTTTTTTTTTTGAGATAAGTAAAACTAGAATAGAAAAAATAAATGTAAAACTTGACAAAACAGCAAGAAATGACCACTTACATGATAAAGTAAAAGGATAAAAACACTTTAATAAACGGATGTTAACAGATTAAAATGAAAAATTTAAAAAACACGGACACGACATGATATCAAAACGAAAAGACGATGACATATGGAGTTGGTGAAAAAATTACGAAAGACGGAGGACGGAGTATGCGCGAAATACTAAAATTGACATGCAAATCATAAAGAGGGAATATATAAAAATGTGTGTAGAGTTGAATGTATAAAAATGTAGAAAATCGAAATAAATTATGAATTTTGGAGAACGTTAAAAAGGGGTGTAAACTTTAAACCTAGTTGATCATTTAACAACGTATATTTATCATTTTTCGAAAATTTAGTTATTTCATATGCCTCCAGAAGGTCCATTTTGAAACCTTTATCAACCCTATGTAATAATTTAATATTTTTATAATCAATTTTATGCCCTGTACTGATTGAATGTTTATAAACATTGGATGTGGTTTTATATCCATGCTCACTTATTCTGTTACCCAACTTTCGTCCCGTTTGACTTCCAGTATTTTCACTAAAAAAATGTTTTATGCAAGATTTATTTCAATATGATGTGCTCAATTTTTCATAAATAGATTTTATTTGACCGTAAGTTTAATAATTATAGAATTAAGTTTTTATGTAATTATTTTTAACCTATATGTAGATTCGGCTGAGGATGACTGTTTAGTCGAAACCGGTGCCGAGGAAATTTAATATAAAAAAGCAAGAAAGAAGTTATTGTCTTTTATTTCTTAATTATTTTCCAAGAGTTAAAGCTCTTTTGTTACAAAATGCTAAAGCATCGTTGCCTTTGATCAACATTTATTATTTTGCTAACACTATTGTAGATATATTTAAAGAATTGAAAATTCTTCTATCCAACCCAAATAGATATAACCATTTGGTGTGCAATGCCAAGTAGTGGAAAAAGCACTGCCATATTAATTGAAAGCACGATAACTTTATTTGTGAAAATTTTAGAAAATATTCTCATTTCTCTTATGTCCGAAATTTCAAAAAGAGGTGGTTCATTCAAGCAGGGACATAACCTCATCGGAACAAAAGACTACTAATCCTCGAAGAGCACTTTGGACAACTCAGTCTGGGTTTCAGATAGCTACAGACCAATTGAATAATATAGCCAAAGTTCGCAAATAATCCGGAAGCCATCGCATAGTTGAAAATAGTTATTCAGGAAGTCTTGACACTTCAGCAAGATTTGCACAATTTTGCTGTTCCTCTGCGTCACATTCTAGCCACTCATGGCGAACATATCGAACATGTCATAAACTAACTCTGAATATCTGTAGGCTCCAGGGTCAGTCCAAGGTCATGGTGTATATAGACTGAAGAATGTATATAGACTTCTCATCAAATCAGAACGTTATCTTACTAGCCATCAGCACTAGTATTCCAATAAGAGCTAATATCTCTTTTGCAAAAATGAACTTTTAAAAGCTCTCGTGCTTTAAGTGTTGGTACTATTTAATTTATTAAGTTGTTTGTTATAATCACTTGAAAGTGTCCTGTTTCCGCACTGGCTCTTTAGACCAAACTTAATTGATAATATTCTTTTGGAAATTCTGCATTGTTTGAAATTTCATTTTGAAAATTTTCTTAGTTTAAGTGCAAAAAAATCTTATCATTGAGTACTTAATTGACACCTTGTTTATTTACTTATAATCTGTTTATTATTATTGTTAAAATGGTTCAGAAAATTCAATAAAAATAAATTTAATAAATAACTCATACTTAATAAGTTTGTACCAAAATGTAAAAAATCTAGGTTGATTTTTATAGATTTTAATTAACTTTAAATCAACTTTTGTATTGCTAGAAAATCCAATTTTTTTTTATTACTTATGTACAAGCAGCCTCGGATTTTATGGATTATCCATATGGTTCTCAAGAATATCTTTACGATGACCCCTCTCAATACAGAATCTACACTCCCCCCGTGACAAAACCGAAAAATAACGTTTTCTTCAACTCGGATGATAACCTTTATAAAACGGAAACACGAAAATTAACAATTCCCCGAATAGAAATCGAAAGTTCCAGCGACGAGCCGGAATTTAAGCTCCAAATAACCGATTTTAGCGATCCTGATCCGAAGGATGTCACATTTGAGTACGAAGATGAATTCAAACCGTTGGGTTATGAAATTCCGCGAAGTAACAAAAAGAATTTTTACCAACAAAAAAGTTATTCTTTGGATATAGCAAACGATGATCAAAGTAGTGATGCTGAATTTTTTGATGCCGGAGATGCTTATTTAACGATCGGAAATAATAGTAAACGTTTAAAGCAGATTTCCGGGTCTTTGCAAGACCTTTCCAGTTCCACGTCGAGTATTAACACCGTTATTAATGAATCGACGTTGGATTTAAGTATTATTAACGCTGAGATAAAGCAGAAATATTGGAAATCACCGGATGAAATAAGACAGGGTCATGTTAGGGATTTAATTGATAGCTTTGAATATGGTAAAGAGAAAATTTGTAATAATATTTCCAACGCTGTTAGTGTTCCGAATTTAAATGAAAAGATAATTGAAGAAAATTTGGGTGATAACAAAAAGTGGAGTCAAAGTGCTAGGGAGTTAAATTCAGATTTAACAGAAAGGGAAATGAATTATTTGGCGAGGTTGTTGCAAGATTGGAGCGTTAATGGATCGGAAGGGATTAATCCTGAAGAATTAGATCTTGAAAAAGAAAAATACAAAGAAAATAATAAAAAATCGGTGAGATTTTCACAAGAAAATTTGTTTGAGGATTGCGATTATTGCAAAGATTTTAAAAAGGAAGATAATGAGAACGTGAAGAAGAAGCAAAGGAATTTATCTTCAGACGATTATAAAAAGTTTTATAATTGTAACTTGAAGAAAATTGATAAACAATATCATTCCGCGCCTGATTTATCACCGGGTACAAGGAATAAATTGATAAGGGATAACTTAATTTACGTTGCAAAATATAAAAGTGACAACGATGTTAGTAAAACGAATCAAAACGTTGATAATTTGGATATAATGCACAAATGTCAATATAGGAATTGTATTTTTAACTCAAATTACTTTGATTTTTCGGGACCAAAACAAAATATAATTAATAACATCAAAGAAAATTTTCAAAAAACAGAAAAAAATCAAAACGTAACTTGTAAAGAAGCTCAATATTTAAAAAATAACCAAACTACTTTAGATAATAAAGAAATAACCTCTACAACACCAAAAAAACTGAAAGGAATTTTAAAATCGAGTGACGAAACTTTAAACGACCAATTACAAAAACAAGGACCAATTTTTTTACGGCAAACGCCGCGTCGTTACAGCGAAATTATTGAAACAAATTCGACGAAACAACCGTCGTCGTTCCAAAAGACTTTAATTCGTTACGGAAGCCTCGAAAGACTTTCCGATATTTCTAATACTAATAAAAAAAAGTTTCCTGAATCGTACATCGTTCGCAAACCAATTGAAATGTTTAAAACGTTTGCAAATGAATCGCCGAAACGCAAAAATAAAGCAAAAACGATCGTTCTAAAAACAAAAATTTATCCAAAAACATGGAAAAGTTGTTCGGATATTAAAAATCGTCAAAGGGTAATTAAGAAATGTTGTAAAAACGCTAATGTGACGTGTCCCATTTTGAAGAGCCACGACGATTCTTCGAGACGAATGACAAGGAGCTGTGCCGACGTCTCCGCTAAAGGCAGCTTGGAGGAGTCCGCTGGCACAAAGTACGCTTCATTTGACGACGTTTACATTGGTAATCAATGTGAATGAAAACGTCGCATTTTTTTTAATTCATCCCGATTTATATTATTTTTCTTTTTATTTCTTATTATAAAAATATGTTATTAACCCTGTTAAATCTATACATGTATATAGTTTTAGTTACTTTTATTTTAGATTTGAATTTATTTGCATTCATCGTTCTTAATTTGCTTCTTATTAATTTAAATTTATACCTTTATATGTTTTATTATAAATTCTTGTGATTTTTTAGGTCCACGTCGAATGTCTGAACGTGATTTACCTTCGCGAGTGGACGCGGAAAGGACAATACCGTCATCAAAGTCCGTTCCGGCTCTACATCACATCTCTCCGAATGCTGCGGAACAACCAACTCGCGGCGCAACTAATCACCATGACGTCTTCAATCCCGGTTACAGTCGAACTTCATCAAATAACAGCATTAATAACGCTAACAACAACGGTACCGCTCCTCAAACGCTTAGCGTTGGGCAAAACGGTGGCGGCCCCGCTGGTGTTAATAATCTTAGAAGCCGATCTACGCATAATTTACTTCAACAGGATGGTGGATTTTATCAGAATTTAAGTGTTTATAGGAATAAAATTCCGCAAGGTAGTCAACAATTAGGAGATAGGTAAGTTGAAATTTTTATGTATTCGTTTTACTTACAATTAGATTTAGAAATGTGATGAAAGAACGATTTCAGCTATCCTTAAATGAAAGTAAAACATGTGCTGGTAACGTTGTTGCTACAATCAATCTTTAGAATATAAATAGAGATTAATCACAAAGGAATCTATAAAGTGCAGATTTATTTGTCCAAATTATATATTTATTCAGAAAATGAAGTTACAGCTTACTAATTGCTTACTAATTTATTAACATCTTCAACATCTTTAAAGTGGAATACAAAAATATTTGAATACAACGCCCAATAATTCATTAAAAGTTATTAGGATGAATAAATTTGGATGAAGGTTAGAGGAATTCAAAAAAGAGTCATCAGAAGGATTAGAAACAGCGGCGTTGATATTTTCAGCCACATTGTCCAAATACATGTTCAATTCTGTGGCAGTCAACATATTGGTAGAGCGGTCATAAATAAAAGGATTGTTGCCATGAATAATTTCCCACATTGCATGTTATTTGTTGCTACAGTTTTTTATGTCATTAGTATTTGCGTCTTTCTTCGTTTTAATGATTATTGAGTTGCGATAGAATCGTCTAAATGGTCTTATTTGCGTTGTGGATATCAAATCCGGACGTTTTTTATTTATGTCGACCAGCAGATGCAAAACATCCCTGGCTAGCTTAATGTTATCCTTATTAATGAATCAAAAAACTGTTTTTCTCTATTGCAAGGTGGGCAATGAGAAAAAAGTCTCATTGAAAAACTCTTATTTTTTCTGTAGAGCACAAGTGGAGGGCAGTATACAACAAGAAAAGTTTATTATTATCTTAATACAATATTTAAAGCAGCAATATTTATGCCAAATGTCTAAGAAACCTGGAATACCTAGAACATTAAAATATAATTATCACTTATTAATACAAAACAAGCTGTCGTGGCGTGAATGCTCTACACAAGCTCTTCTTATAATTCTTCATATAATTATATTTTTGATAGCATTGTCCTCCAAAGAGAGATAATCTCACAACTTCTCGCAAATTACCTTCTTTAATTGGTACATCTGCTGATGAGATAACCAGCCTTTGGCTTCCGCTACTATCATCCTTTCGGTTTTCATCCACCGTCTTCCAATTCTTGATCTCCAGAATTTTGCTATCGTCCTCCATAATATCTCTTTCCTTGTGCATTCTTATAATGTATCCAGCTTACCTTAATATTTGAGATTTGATTTGCTATATAATAGAGAAAGCCAGAGCCATATTTGTCAAAATGGCATCAGCATTTAAGATCGTCTTTTCTGTCGTGCTGTATGGAGTAGAATCATGGACCTCGACGGAAGCAACTACCAAAAAATTGGCAACTGTTTAAATGTGGCTTTATCGCAGAATTTGAAGAATTTCATGGCTAGAACATGTATCTAAAAAAGAAATCTGTGGAAGAATGAAGAAAGGCAAGCTTGCAAACTCAAATACTTCGGTTACCTCGTTACAAAACATATTGCAGGGTAAGATTCCTGCGAAACGTGGTCTGGACCGACGGAGAAATTCATGGCACAAGAATTTTAAGACGTTTTCAACAACAATAATAGGACTATTCCGTGTAGCAGTAAACAAGGTTGTGACAACTAGAATAATCGCCAACTTCCGGCCCGGATAAGCACTATAAGAAGAAGGAGTATGATTTTGTCATCGACCATAAGCTTGATCGGTGTCTTGGAGTGAATCATCATGGCAATGATGGCATTCTGCACGAATTTCTAAACACTTGTGTTATTAGTCTGCTAATAAAATACATTCCTTTCTTTTGTTTGCTATGATAATAACAGATGCGAAAAATTAAATTACAAAAATTTCGGTTAGGTTCAATTTCGAAGAATATTTTCTGTATAAAGTATTTGTTTGGCAGATTACTTTTTAAAGACTCTATTACTTCAAATGGCTTTCCTCCGTATTGCGGTGTGTATTTATGACCTTTCTGTAGTAAAGGAAAGAAATGTCGTAAATTACTGCATTCCAACGAGATACAACATGTAATTGTAAGTTTATCTAAGCATTCATTGCGGTTTTTGCTAAGCAAACCCTGTATTACCTAAACCAAAACGATTACACTGCTCCTCAGCTCCTCAGATTTGTTTTGCCTTGCTTCTTAATGGCATTTCATTCCAAACAACGGGTTAGGCATGATGATGATATTGATGAACAGGTCGTGCATACCTCTAATTAAATCTCTTCAGTATCAGTTAAATCTGATACTGAATATTTGGTTTATGTAAGATAGTAACTCACCTGACATACCGCGCCACTTGGGATCATATAAACAATGAGTTTCCTAACAAAGCATAGGACAAGGTGGTCCTATTGCATAGTCTCCAAATTTCTTTTTCATCTTCTTTCTAATATGGACGAAGCAATTTGGATATAGATAACTTAAATCGACCTATTTTGAGCCAAGGAATCTGAGGTTGTACACGCATTTCGGAGACACCTGTATAATAAAAACTTTAAGCGCTTATAATGATAACTTCCGTGCAGCCAACGTTTGTATAGAGAACGATTTCGAAACCATAGTCACAGTACTCCTTTTACAAAACGATTCAAAATGTAGAGATCGCTTCAAAATATACTTTGTACGCCGATGGACCCGAAAATTCATAGCAATAAGAAGAAAAGTTACCACAAGAAGTTGTGAATAATCCTACCCCCAGTATACGTCTGTTGTCAAGAATCTACACTGAATCATCTGATTATAGACGTCTTCTAATATGTAACGTCAATCTATATCTTCAACCTGTTTGAATGCTGCATCCCGGGGATTATCTATTTAGAATAAATGTGCATGATCCTTATACGAAATTCATCACAATTCTGACTTTTTCCTTAATATTTTGGTTATCCATGAAGCGCATTTCAGTCAACAAGTATATTTGAATCACCGCAACCATCATTATTGAGAATACTATGAAAATTTTTATGATGGTAAATGTTTGAATTGGAATTCTTAGAAAATAAGATTACTAACTATAATTTTTGAGATTACATTTCGCCAGGAACATTCGTTTATAACAATGTGCAACAATATTTTTTCAACACGATGGGACTCCTGCACATACTACATTAGAAGTACGCTGGGTAGGGAATATTGACTCATCTAGTATATTTTAAATCTATTTATGTAATTTAACGTTATCTTATCATTCTATTATTTCCATGATTATAAACTAAAACTAGAATGTTCCGGGTTATGCCAGTGTTTATGGAAACATTGTTTTTTTTTCATCGAGTCTAATAAAATCATTCTAGTCAGCTCAGTTCTTATTTCCCCGGCATCTCTGGTCCACCTGTGATGGTAGTGATAGCTCCTGCCATTTTTTTCTTATCGAAATATATTTTATGGTATCGTGCCGTATGGGAATATTCTGCGACTCCTGACCCTTTTAACGACGCAAGTTTGCTATCTACAATGCGTTCCGTAATTTGCTGACTATTCCATATCTCTCACCTTGATATCGTCCTCTTTAGTTGTTTGTCATCTTTGACTCATCACAATCTTCTGACTCTTTGGGGAAGGGTGTGAATTACGGACATATTCTGTTGTGTGTGGTGATGTGATAAAGTTGTTTGAGTTGTCCATCATTGGTCCTGATTACATCGAGAAATGGTACTGGTTGTTCTTTTCTTCTTCTATGGTGAATTTTATCATTGGATGCTGGCTTTTTAAATGGCTTTAGTAATCCTCAAGCCTTTGCCGTTTTTCCGATGATAAAAGTGTCATCCACGTATCGTAGCCATATCATTTGTTTCCAAGAACTGGTTTTTCAGGGCGACACCAAACTGAACCTCTGGTCATATCTGGATACCTCTGGTCCTAAGTATTCTATTCGTGGGATTTTTTTTAATTTTCTGGTAGATGTTTGGATCCATTACAGCGTTTTTCTTGGTCTCGTGTTCCTTTCTGTCCATCACCACGGTAGCATTACCTTTATGTGCAGGCAGGATGACTGTCAACTTAGATTTTGGTGGTTTAGCTGTTTTTAGCAATCTTGCTATGTCCTGACGAATTACTTTAACTTTTTCCGCTGAAATCTTGCCAATAGCTATCTCTACATCAAGCATAATTCCTTCTTTTGGCACGTGATTCAAGTAAAGCGTTTGATACGGTGAGTCACGATATAATATTGAGAAAATTATACTTTAATGGTATTAGAGGCCAAGAACTAAATCTCCTTAGATCATATCTTGTGGGTAGGCAGCAATATGTTTTTTTGGGAAAATAATACGTCTGGAACATCTAAACTAATAAAATGGATCCTTTGTTATTCGTAACATACATTAATGATCTACCGTTTAATGTTCGTGAGGATATAAGTATTTACGCAGATGACACTTCCGTATTAATAAAAGATGCTGATCAGCCATTACTACCTTTAAAGTACTCCGCTGCTTTAACTCTTTCAAAGGAGGGGTTCACGAACAACTGCCTGAAACTAAATTAAAATTATACAGAACCAATTGTCATTGATATGAAATTACCCTCAAACTTACTCGCGGTGAAGTTTTTGCGTTTATCTCTTGATCCCAAATTAACATGGAATCCACATACTCATGAAGTAGCCAAAATACCCCATTTTGCAAATTTTCATGCTGTTGCAAGGATGGCTTAGGAAGAATTTTTGGTTTGCAGAAGAAAGCGGTGAGAGCTTTGTGCAATCTTAACACTACTGACAGCTGCAAAGATGTATTTAAAACAGAATGTATACTTACCGTACCAAGTGCATATATTTTGGCTACTTTGATGTATGTTTATGACAATAGAAGTAAATTTAATGCGAATGCAAACTTTCACACACGACATAAGAGGCAAAGATGAAATGAGATTACCGTTACATAGGATAGAAGCAACTAAAAGATATGCAGATTTCTGGGGAGGTAAATTTTTCAACAAGTTGCCAGAAGAAATCAAAACTATGGAACGAGGACACTTTAAAAAATATGTGAAGTCTAATCTGGTCAAGAAAGCCTACTATGTATGGTCTGATTATATGCAGGATCAGTTTGTGGAGTAACAAAGTTAATTTGTTTTATTACTATACTTATAATAATAATAATAATAGTACATTATTGACCGCAACAACCAACATAAAAAAGTTAAACAATAATATAAAAGAAAAAAAAAAATGAAAAATTCATTCTATATGTGAAACTAATTACAATCTGCGGCCAATAGGCGGAGTCCACTGGGCCAACTCAACCTAGAGTTGAGAACGACTAATAATTACATATTCAATTGTTTTCCGCAATTAAATTAATCAGTTCAAATGATTCCCTATATAACCAATAAATAGATAACAACCCAATGTCAGAGCACTGAGGCAGCATAAGGATTATGTTGACCCATCTGAAGCCGAAACAAGGTGTTACGCAAGTTGACTTTAGAAACGGATAGACTTTTATTTTTAAATTCAGGAGGACAGGAATTATACTCCTTAACCACATTATATGAAAAAGAGCGCCTAAAAAGGACTTTCCTGTGAGCAGGAACGGCGATAGTATTTTTGTGTCTAAGATTCAAGTTATGAACATCGAACCTATAAGTGATTTTATTATATAAGTAAGGTGGAGTCCCCGTAGTAATTAACCTGTGGACAAGACACAAGAACTGATGTTTGAATTTGCTTCTGATATTTAACCATTTTGCAGTAACCAATGTGTGACTAATATTTTCACGCTTACGAACGCCATACATAAAACGAAGACAGCTATTTTGAACCCTTTGAATACGATGAAGTTCATACCCAGTTAAACATGGACCATACATGGCAGCACAATGCACAAAATTTGACAGAACAAGTGTTTCGCACAAACGTTTCTTTGTAATTATATTTAAAATGTGTCGGTGTTGATAGAGACATCTAAGAACACCATATGCCTTTCTTACGCAAGCAGTGACATGACCGCTGAATCGCAGATTGCTGTCGACAAGCACACCCAGATTTTTTGACTCAGGGTACACTACCAGCCTCTCTCCACCCAAAAATATACCGACACTATCAGAGTCCAAGTTACCAAAGATGACTACCTTAGATTTAGTGGCATTGAGAGTTAGTGCCATCTTGTGCGAGCAATCTAAAATAGCGTTCAGATCTGCATTTATTTTTGAGCAAGCAGAAGCGAGGTGTTCCTTTGGAAAGGTTATGTAAATTTGGGTGTCATCTGCGTACATGGGTATCGACGAATATTGAATGCACTTAGGCAACTGGGGTGTATACAAGGAAAACAATAAAGGAGCCAGAATAGACCCCTGTGGCACTCCCACTCTCACAGGCAGTGATGATGAAGATACATTGTTCAATTTTACTATCTGAGCACGATTGGATAGGAAACTTTCCAAAAGCAAAACCGCTGAGTCGGACAGACCAACATAGCGCAGAAGAGCTAAAAGCATTGAATGGTTAACCTTATCAAAGGCCTTACTGTAGTCCAGCAGTACAAGTATCCCACATAGACCGCCATCACGAGCTCTAATAATATCGTCTGTTACCTTTAATAGAGCCGTTGTACAGCTATGGTTAGGTCGAAAACCAGACTGAGAGGTGGGCAAGATGTTATGATCACTAATATATTTACGCAATTGGACCTCCATGCACCTTTCAAGGACTTTTGAGATAACTGGCAGGATACTAATTGGACGCAGGTCCGCCAAACCTGCTGGATTTGGTTTTTTAGGCAACGGCATTACCAAAGCAATCTTCCAGGCTTCCGGGAAAATAGACTGTTCAAGACAGGTATTTATAATATGTACAATGTAGGGCAATATTTCAGGGAGACACATTCTTATAAATGTGATGTTCAATTCGTCTATACCAGAAGATGTTGATTTAATGCCATTTAAAATTTTAATGATCGAAGAGGTGTCACTGAGTCCAAACGAAAATCTCTCATGGGAATTTGGGTAAAGCATATTTGTACCATAAAAAGTGAGCAAATCATCATCCACATCAGCATAACCAACAGAATTCACAAAATAATCATTAATATTTCCAACATCATCTAAATGTGCGGGAACAGTGGGTTTGGACCTGTTGACAATCTGCAACTTGGATAACAGCCGCCAACTACTCTTTACATCACTAGTCACAAATGTACTATTTAAGAAAGATTTCTTTTCTCGTCGTATTGCAGAAGTCGTTAAATTGCGTAAGGACTTGTAGTAGTCGAAGTGCGCTATTAATTTAGTTCTTTTATATCGAGATAAGGCTCTATCCCTCAGCGACATCATTAGTTTTATTGTGTCCGTTAACCATGGTGCAAATGGCCTATGTAATCTGAGTGACCGAACCGGTGCATGAAAATCTAGAAGTGCCAAAAGATGAGTGTTTAAAAAAAGTACTTTCTGATTAACATCAGTTATATGATAGATTGCATGGAGTGGTAACCGGGATAAATGACCCTTCAGACTATAGGCATCGATGTTTGATATAGGTCTACAAAATTTGGTAATCGGAATGGGCCTTGAATCAGAAATAGTAATGTCACATTGAACAAGATTATGGTCTAACATATGCATCGGTATGCTTGCCTGGTTAATACAACCGTCAGGGTTGTTAGTGATCAAACAGTCAATCAAGGAACTCGAGTTTGTGGTGATACGGGTAGGAGAATTTATCATCTGAGAAAGGGATAACTCTTCTAAAAGCGTATTAAACCTCTCTGTATATGTGCTACTAAAATCCAGCATGCTAACAAATTTTACTATTATCGGACGTGGATTTTTTCGATTTTTATTCCGCGAACCAACACGATGACATCTGTCGATACTTTCGGTATTAACTGATAGCCCCAATTGACTATTAAATATGGATACCACCGCTCTCTCCGGGTTTTCATCATTGCTCTCAGGTATTCCGAATACACGCACACTGTTGCGACGCGTGTATTGCTCCAATTCATCAATTTTTTCGGCGAGCGAGACGTTGTCTCTTTTTAGTTGTTCATTTTCTACCTTTAAGACCTCGATTTTGGTGAATAAACATTATTATTATTATTATTATATGTAAAAGTTGTAATCGATTAAGAATATATCTGGTATTAGTTCACATCATTTCTTTTTCGTTTACATTTCTCAGAATTTTTTCAAATTGAACATTGATCATAACTTTAACTAGACAGTTAATCTAGTTAAGACTATAGTCACTGATAAACACTTCTTAATGACATTTGAATGAGTTTTTAACAAAAATTTCTTTTATTATTGTTATTGCCTTCATTTCATAATAGTTAGTATCCATGATAACTTGATTTTAATTTAGTGTCGTCAGAAAAAGTAAATTTATAGTAACAGTTGCGAAATCTGTACAGAGATTAGTTAAACTTATTAAAAATATTAGCATACGTTTTTAGTTATTATTAACATAATATATTTTTTGTTTAGAACTTCAGCATTAAGAAGCTCTCAAAATTCTCTTCAATCAAATATAACAAATGCACAAAGACCAGCTTCGGCTTATTACCCAAATTCAACGGTTCCAAATACAACAACGAATCGCCTTCCCTTACACCAATCAATACCGAATTTAAAGAGTTCGCAAGAAAGGACGAGTTCGTACCCATCGATAAATCAACAAATAGCTCAACAGCAACAATATCCGAATTATAACCCCCCACAACAACAGCAAGCGTATCAAAACCACCATCAACAGCCGTATCAAAATCATCATCAACAACAGCAACACCCTTATCAGCAAAAACCTGTACCTACTAATCAGTATCAATATGATAATCAATCGATTAATAATTACCGTGGGTACGAAGATCAACAACAACATAATAAAAATTATCAAACGTATCCGCATTCTAATTATCCGGTTCAGCAACCGCTGCATATAAACGCAAATGGTGAAAACGATTTGCAACAACAACGAGAGATGAATAGATATAACACCGGGTTGTTGCGGGAAGATTATAGACATATAGCTGCGATGAGAGATATGGGACGCGGAAACAACGAGGAAATGATGAGGTATCCCAGTTCGAATAATGTGAGAATTCAAGAAGCGCAAATACAACCGAGTAAATCGCAAGACTTGATTAACCGCCAGGAAGATTTTTCAAGAAATACCGAAATGAGAACGTCGAAAAGTGAAGATATGTTGAGACAATACGCAAATAGTAACGATATGTATCGATACGCGAGCAGTGGTAACATAAAAGATAAAATAGATTCCCCACGGCAACAACAAGAAATTTATCAAAACAACGATGCTAAAGGTAATAACATGAGGGGTCAAGCGAAATTAGTAGAAATGGGCGAAGAAGTCCGTAGAAGACAAAATCGGAGTAATCAATATCCGCAACACGGTCAATTTTATCAAAATCAAAACGTACATAATTACGTGGTGTCACCTCCTCATCACGTTCAAATGGCTCAAAACACTCAGAGTATGCAAAATTTAAATCTTTCCACTCAAAATTATTATTATCAAAACGCAACTTCACCAAATTACGTTAAAAACCCACCAATTGCGCCGAAACCATTGCGAAAAATGGATGATCCCCCAGAACTTCCGCCGACTAGTACTCATCCTTTATATTCAGCAAGCAGTCAAGAACCACCAAAAATGTCTTTGTACTCACCTCCACAACAAGTTCATTCAAAATCATCACGAGGGGATCCTTGGGCCAGAGAAGAACAAGAACGCCAAGCGGAAATTCGTCGCGAACAAGCCCGCTTATTCCGCGAACAACAAATTAAAGAATTAATGTCGACGCCAAATCGCACGCAACAACAAGAGGAACACCTACGGGTGCTTCAATTGGAAAGAGATTTTCAAAGGCGTGCTTTAGAAGAAGCTGAGCAAGAAGACGACGATACAGAGAAAGAAAGTCCGGTTCCTTCCGGTTCGGCTTTAAATCCTCCGGTCGTTTCTACATCCTCAGCTTTAACCTCTTCTAACGTTCAACAAGCGACGAGTGTAGTGCTACCAACGCCACCACAAAAACAAGAACCACCTGCGTCAATTTTAAAACCGGGAGTAGCTCAAGTCAATAATTACGTTCCACCCCCAATTCATCAACAAGAACCTCAAGCACCTCCACCACCCGAACGAGGATCTAGTTATACAGTTATGTCAATGAGGAATAAAGAAGGGACTAAAAGGGTGTCTTTCGATACTTCAACAGCCGTTCCTCAACCACCGCAAACTTTGCAATTAGAAGAAACTATTAGGGAAGATCCAAATGTAAGCTATTTTTGTATTAATTAGATATTATTTTATACTTTTCTTTTTTAGAGTTTTATTCGTCAAGCTGAAACAATGTTGGCATCACCTACAACACCAAATGAAAGTGCGATATCGACGGCGACTCCCGGTGTGATTGGGGCCCAAGAGGTGTACAAAGATCCAAGAACGCGTCGTTTGGCTGAACAGGCACAACAGAAAGCGCAGGCGCCGATACCGGAAAAGCTATCATTTAAGGAAAAGATGAAAATGTTCGCAATGGAAACGGGAGAGGCTGGTACGCCGAAAGACAAAAGTAAAATATCGAGGGCGCAGCGCGAGATCGACAATTTGGCGTCGCCAAACTCGAGCCTAGTCCACTGAGACTCTTACTCTTTGTCTTTTTTTTTATTTTAATTGTTTCTTTTTACCGTTTTGTCTTCGTCTGCTTAAGAGAAAAAAAGGGGATTGAATGTTTGTAAATGTTTTATACATGTTTTGTAAATGTTTGTGACGTCGAGATAAAATAGGAAAAAAAAATTATGGGAATTTTCTGTGACCTGTTTTTTTCAGGATTTGATGAGACCAATGAGCAAACATAAGGGATTCAACTGATGCAGCCTTCTTTGTTCTTTGGAGCAATTTCTTAAATAAAAAATATAAACTACTATTTAGGTATATAACCGTCCAATTAAGAAGAAAAATAAATTAATATAATATAATTGTTACAACGATTTTAAGGCGAATGATGAAAAAAAAAAAAAAACAAACAAAAAAAAAGAAGAAATCTGTTAAAGGAACAATTACGTACATACACAATACATATATTGTATAAATAATTTAAAAAAATTAATTAATTCAGTAGTGATCTCTATAAATGTTAATAAACATATCTTATTACTACTTAAATTGATTAAAACTAAAATGAAAGAATAAATACTAAATTGCTATGTTTAAAGATTATATTATAAAATCTGATAAGATTTTACGAATGTACAAGAGAGATTTTAAAGATTTTAAAAAGGTTATAACAAAGAAAAAGCTAATAATTATTATTCTATATATGTATATTGTAATATATAATATAAAAAAAGTTATAGACCTATTTTTCATGTGTATTTTATAAATATGGATTTTTATTATACATATATTATCAATTGTTAGAATTTAAAAACGTACGTCTTTAAAAAGAAGAAGCAATACTAATTAAACAAACGCCTGAAAAGAAACATAAACGCATGGACCAAAATCTTTTAAAACGTTATGATAATTAATTGACTATTTTGTTACTTTAACGACTTTAATTATTTTCTTATGACCAATTGAAACACATTTTGTAAAATTTTAATTATTTATCTTAACATTCCTTAGTTTTGCTTTTCTTTTAATTACCAGCAATATATGACATGGAATTATTCCAGTTTTTGTTTTTATAATATTAAGTAACATTTTCGAGGAATTTAACATGGATGGAGAAAATCTCAATTTTCAATTCTTTTTTATCGTTTTGAAATCGCATAGTGTATATAGATACTGTAAATTATAAATGAAGAACTCTAATGTCGTAGTTATCCTTTAGAATTGACAAAGTATTTAAACTTTAGATTAATTGATTAATTAATTATAAAAATATATATAAATAGTTTATATATCAGAAATACTACAGATATCTTTTTTCTTTATTTTATGTATTGTCGATAATAAATGAATTGAACTTAATTTGGAAAGTGTTTTTTATTAAATTTTTTTTTTTAATTATTAAATTAGTATAAAATCCATTTTTTGCAATATGAGTATCAAAATTTCCCAAAGTGTTAATAAGAGTGTCCTTTTTCCAATGAACCAACCCGTTTTGAAAAATAACTTTTAGTTTTTGAGAAAACAATATTTGAAGTTTTGATAAAATTTTCGATGTTGTAATTTTCATCGACAACTTTCAAAATTCGGTATAAAATTCATTTCTTGATGGATTCTTGTGGAAATATCACCAATTATTAATTAAAGTACCCTCTTTTTAATGTAACAAGCCGTTTTGAAAAACCGCTTTTTGTTTTTGAGAAATACATTTTTTAAATGATCAACAATTTTTAGAATTTTGCCATTTTCGCCGATTAAGTTTTAAAAATTCGTATAAAATCCAGTTCTTGGAACATGAGCATGAAAATTTCACAAAGTTTTAGTAAGAGTGTCCTGCTTCCAATGAACCAACACGTTTTGAAAAATTACTTTTAGTTTTTGAGAAAACAATATTTGAAGTTTTGATAAAATTTTCGATGTTGCAATTTTCATCGATAACTTTNCCGATTTCCAACCCTTATAACTCGCCCCAGGGGCTTTATTAGCACGTATAAAAAAATACGTAAACCTTATTTTTGGCCATACTATCGCTGTACCAAATTTCAACAAAATCGGTGAGGGACAGTTCTGATACTTCCCTTGTTAGTAGTAGAAAGGCTAATAATAGGGTTATGGAATGGAGGATGCAGGAAGGTAAAACAGTCACCAATTGCAATATGATTCAGTTTGCATTAAAATAAAGAAAGCAGAAGTCTTTGAAGTTTACAATAGCAGTGTCTAGTAAATGTAAAAAGAAGCTGAATCTAATATCGACAACATTACGCCTCATAAACTACACCAGACGTGAGGAAACCTTTTTAACATTAGAGGCCACTTTTAAATTAAGCAGTAATAATGTAGGCCGCATAAATTGATACACGTATAAATGCGACTTTTGTGAAAATGAGTTTTATAGCTAATTTTGAAAGTTATCGATGAAAATTGTAAGATCGAAAATTTTATCAAAACTTCAAATATTGTTTTCTCAAAAACTAGAAGTTATTTTTCAAAACGTGTTGGTTCATTGGAAAAAAGACACTCTTATTAACACTTTGGGAAATTTTCATACTCATATTTCAAGAACTGGATTTTATACAAATTTTTAAAACTTAATCGGCGAAAATTGTTAAATTCGAAAACAAAAATTTATTTTTCAAAAACTAAAAGCGATTTTTCAAAACGGTTTGTTGCATTAATTAATGATTGGTGATATTTCCATAAGGATCTTTCAAGAAATTAATAAACTTATGATATAAATTAGGATATCTTTTTAATTTTTTATTAAAATTTTTGGAAAAAGGATTAATATGTATAAAAAAAATATTGGATGTCAATCGCCTTTATNAGTGGGATAAAGTAGATTTTGTTTAATTCGCGAATCATTAATACCAATCAGAATATTTACTAACCCTTATTAACATGGCAGAAACCGCCCCACAAGCTATGACCGTTACCCCCGTGTCACTGGGGATGGTCGCAGCAACAGTAGAAGCGTTCTCGGGAAGAGAGAACGTAAAATTACATTTTGAACGAGAATTTTTAAAACTTAATCGGCGAAAATTGCAAAATTTGAAAAAATTTTCGATCATTTCAAAAATTTGCATTAAAAAGAGGATACTTTAATTAATGATTGGTGATATTTCCATAAGGATCTTTCAAGAAATTAATAAACTTATGATATAAATTAGGATATCTTTTTAATTTTTTATTCAAATTTTTGGAAAAAGGATTAATATGTATAAAAAAAATATTGGATGTCAATCGCCTTTATTTGTNTATAAAATAATAACAATATTCAATTGTTTTGATAATGACAATGCTTTTAGTTTCAGCATATTTCCCGAAATTCGTGTATTCTTTTCGTGAAACGCTGACTTTTTCAAGGTCGACAATAAGTTTTTAATTTTGTTTATACCACAAATTGTGGATTTTGAAACTACGTATTTTTTAGATAATTTCATGACTGACATTCCTCTTTTACCTTCTTCGATTATATTGACTTTTTCCCTTAAACGCAAAAATTTCTTTAATTTCCCCATCTTGTTCTAAGCATTCACAGCACAATGTATTTACATCGAACGCACTTTCACAGCTACCTTTATACACACGATATGTTGAATGTGCTCCAAAGTATAGGGATTTCCCCGAGCCCTATTGTTTTTTTTAGCCAGACTATGGGTACTGCTTTCAAAATATTTGGCAGTAATACGTTTTATTGATATTCTCTACACGATGTAACGGTGCTCCGTTAAAATATATGCGGATCCTCAAAACAATGCGGCAGATTTTCATTACCGAATGTTCGCATCATCGCGANATACATTGAGGCCTGTGATAAAATCAACAGAAGCAAGGGTAAAAACTACTGGCAAGAAGTC
The DNA here is from genome assembly GCF_000648695.1 of Onthophagus taurus. Lineage (NCBI taxonomy): Eukaryota > Metazoa > Arthropoda > Insecta > Coleoptera > Scarabaeidae > Onthophagus > Onthophagus taurus. The sequence goes on from NW_019280837.1 coordinate 96,537, forward strand.
CGCAAACTTTCGAAGTACCAAAAGTCCCCAGAAACCCACGAGCTTATTGACCCTACGGATGGCTGCTCATACTCTAGTCCGGAAAAAATCGTAAATATCCACGTTGAATACCTTGAGAGGGTGTTTTCCTTCAGCAATAAGGCCCTGTTCTGTCCTCACAACAGAAACACAATAGACAATTGGTACCAACACGCCTTTCTCAATTCGTCCGAAACACCTCAAGATGCTCTCATGCAGGAAGAAGAATACTTCACACTTCTTAACAGAGGAACCAACACAGCCCCTGGATACGACAACATCTCAAGGGAAATCTTAAGGAAGCTGGATCTTGNGAACAATATTTTGAAGAAAACCATTAATTAGATGTAAATTACGATTTATGCAGTAAAATAAACCCTATATGACATTAAGGGGTGGCTTAACTACCCTAACCACCCTAAAAATTATTCTTTTTTGCGAAAATTGTTTATCGATTTTGGTGCAAATTACCACGATGATTTTTTTATACGTTGGGTAGTACTATTGTAAGAACTTACAAGGGTTAGAAGTTTGGGGTAGAAAATATATTTTCGCTAATAACTTTTTTTTTACTTTTTTTATTCAATATATTGTTGGCAATAATGAAAATCATGGAAAAATTGTTNCATTAATTAATGATTGGTGATATTTCCATAAGGATCTTTCAAGAAATTAATAAACTTATGATATAAATTAGGATATCTTTTTAATTTTTTATTCAAATTTTTGGAAAAAGGATTAATATGTATAAAAAAAATATTGGATGTCAATCGCCTTTATTTGTTACATATAAAACTTTATAACCACAATAATTGGTTCTTTGACCACAATTTAGTATAGTAAATACTTTTTGTTGTTTATACTTTTTATCCGCTTATACGCGTAAATATTTAAGGTACATCGTCAAGCCCCTTACAATCTACGAAATTCCTAATCAGTCTGTGCAGGTCGGATAACAATTAAATAACTTTCACAATAAAACACAATTACTACATCGTTATTATATTATGGTTTTATTTATTTGTGTTCAATAATTCGCTCTATTCACACCCTATCCTAAGGAATCACAAAAAATAGCTCTTAGACGGGTTCTCAACTAGTTTCGATTAGATTTTATATTTACAAATGTCTACTATTTACAAAATAGAAATGAAAATTATAATATTAAAAAGAAAATAAAAATAACACACATATTCATTTTAAAAGAATCAACTTTAGATTTGTTTTAGTTTATACTAGCTTCAAAAAACGTTTGGTCCATCAATTAATTTCTTTTTTGCTACATCAAATTCATTTATTTAATCTCATTAATAATACTATCGTCATGGGGGATTAAAATATAATTGTATTTAAGATTTACTTAGGTACTATTTAAATAACTATTCGTAACAAATTGAATCTAGATAATTTTAAATTCTTTCATTCTTCTTTAATTTTTATCTATTCATTTCTTTATTTCTTATTATATTAAATTTGAGACATTTTGATTTTATTTTTTTTTCTACATATACATATTAAACGTAAAATTATAACTTTGTAAACTCATCGGTGATAATCTCATTTCACTTAAATCTTCAATACTATCACCGTCTTTATCTAAACCGGTTAAAGTAACCGGTTGGATATTTTCAATTTTTAACAACTCAAATTTAGCGTCTCGATCGATATTGAGTTTTTTACAATTATAATTTGAATCAATCCGGCAAGAATAACCCTGTCTGTGTAAGACTAAAAGCGCGAAATTCGATGGGAATTGAGAATAAATCGGATCGGCTTGCGTTCTAAATGTTAATACGTGATAATCGCACGGAAATTCTTTGTTTATCAGTTTTAAATTCGGCTCAAGTTTTAATTTCGAAAATTCATCGCTAACCACAAAAATCCCAACCGGATAATTTAAACTATTCGATAAATGATTAGCAAATAAACTCGGGCGAGAAAATTCGGCTTTATCCTCGATTGCTTCTCGTTTATCGATTCTATGCGATGCGAATCGTTTCGGTTCTTCGTTCTCGTAATTTTCAAATAACAACCAAAATTTATTCAACGTTTTTCGATTATCGATAACACCCTCGCCCATCCCCCTCGAATCATCGTACAAAGTTCTACGATCTAACATCACCTCCAAAAAGCCGGGTTGCCAAGAAGCGGCACCTTGAGCGTGATTAGTAATCAAACTCAATCGTAATTTATCGTCCTCGATATAAGTCATTGTTGTTATGGGAAAATAATTCCCTTCAATTCCGATTTGTTCAACTTTAACCCGTTTTTGCATTTGAAAACCGTTTAAATCGGTGTAAAATTGCGGGGGATCACCGTTTTGGATATCGGTAACGATTCGCATAAACAATTCCGTTTCCCTATTTTTTGGAGGATTCTCAAAATCGATTTCGTTCTCGATGTAAACACCGTTTGATAAATTCGATGATTCGGGGTGATAAATTCTTACGGTATGAACTAAAAATGGTCCGTAAATCACGGTTAGTTCGCTAGCTACATTTCCGGATGTTATTATAATCGAAACGTGATCTTTGTAATCGGAAAGAACGTCTCTTTCGACGTCTCGTTCGTTCGGATCGGGCATAAATAAATAAGCGCCTGAGTGGTATTGAGCTGATTTATAAGCGAGAAATTGAATTGAAGATTGAATTATTTTTAAGTTATTTTTTTGAGTGACGCTTTTTAGGAAGCCGCTTCTCCCATCGAATAATAATTTAAATTTGCGATTTTCTAATTGGATGTCGCCTATTTGCATGTTACGGATTTTAAATTTCGATGGCAAATATTGAGGGGTTATTACAATGTTTTGATCGTAATTATCGCTAAAATCTTTTAAATGGCATTTATTGCAATAAATTGTTGCTAAATTCGAAGCTGATTCAGAATAAGTTACGTTATATGTTACAACTGTTAAAGCGGGGATTTTTGCAATAAAAAATAACTCATATTCATTTTCAACAATTGTTAAACGCGTGTTTGATTCGGTTGAATTCCAAACGGGATTAACTTGGATCAAAACTTCTTTTCCATGCTCATCGGTTACTTTAACTTTAGGTGAGGTGATTCGAACTTGAACGATATGTTCTTGATCTTGAGCTAAAGAATTAAATAAAACTAACCGTTTTATTAAATCTTTACCCACGTTTATTATAGTTTTCTTAGGCAATTTTTCGTATGAATCTATTTCTATGTCGCTTAATATGGCATTTTTATTCGGTTTCTTTTGATAACCGCCGAATAACAAACTTTCTAAACACAACTGCTGCAATTTTACGGTATCGTGAATACTTTCAAATAGTTTTAAACCGTAATCTCTCATAACGAACGATTTACTAGTTCCCGTAATCGCGTCATGATGCTGGAATAACCCTAAATTTCTTCTTGCCCGAATTAATTTTTCGTAATCACGCTCTAAAATCTTTAATATCGATATAAATTCTTTTTGTCTTGCGTGATTAACGGCGACGGTGTACAAAATTTCGGTCGATCTTAGATTGTACTCTAATTCGCGGTCTAATATTTTCATATACGGTCTTGTTGTGAAATAACCCGACCAATAAGCGGGTCTTCCTTCCGAAAATATATCCGAATAAACAAAAAAGTCGCCTTTTAAACTCGGATAAGCATCGTATCGATTTAAAATTTCGTCAAAATAGTCTTTTGGTGTTCCAAAAACCACTTCCGCTTTATAATCTTTCTTATTATTGTTTATAAACTCTATCAATTTTATATAATTAGTGTATTGTTGATCCCATTCTTCGATAACGTTATAACGGAAATCGTCACCTAAAGGCATTAACACCACGTTATGCGGAAATAAAGATCCGGTTTTTGCGTATTGCTCTAAAAGAAGTTCGGCTTTTTCTTTAACATTTTTATCATTGATCGGTTGAGCTCTTAAGGAATACTCGGTGTATTCTCCGTTAACCTTGCGAAAATCAAAATTAAGACAAATGTACGGATGCGGCCCGCAGCTGTGTTTAATCGAGTAAATATCGAACGGTTGGTTATGCGTTAAAAGAGTGCCCTTTGTATCTGATGGAGACCAATTCGGCGTCCAACGAAATTCTTCGTACTGTTTCGCTGCCAGCCATTGTTTCCATGCGTAATGAATGCGTTGTATGACGGTTCCTTCGATTCCGGATAAAGCCATTAAATAAGGTTGAGTACTTCCATGCCCAAATGGATCTATTGACCAACCAGATTTCGGTTTTATTCCTAAATTTGAATAAACCCATTGGTGACCTTAACAAAGAAAACACATTTTTATATTCAAATAAATAATCATGTTTTATTAAAAGATATTATTAGTTTGATAAGGTTAGATGTTAAAACCTTACACCATCAAAAATAATGAGCTATCTATACGTTTCAAGATCAAGATCCTTGAACCTGTTCGAACTATTTTTAGCATTATACATATATGTGTATATTTGACATATGTAAACAAAATAACTCGAACACTTTTTTCATATAAATTAGTACTTTAAATAGACATAAACAATTACATATACATACAGGGTGTTTTAAAACAACGTTTAAATATTTATAGGGGTAGCAACAGTCGAAAATAAGTCGAAAAGTGTTAATAAACATGGGTTCGAAAATCAACCGTTCTCGAGATACAGGATGTTAAAATTTTTCTGGACTCTACGTTTTTTCTTTTAAACTATAACTACTACAAATTTGATACTTGGCAAATCGATACAGTATGAAACTGTCTCTTTTTGAGAGTAGTATGATGTTTCCATTGCTTCCGGTTGGACCGGCAGTGAAAATAAATACAGTGAAAGCTCTCCTTGCGGACAGCTCTAATAAGCGGACATCTCTTATAAGCGGACAAAAATCTTGGAACCAACCCCAAACCTATATTTTCATGTACATATTTATTTCCCATAAACGGACGCTCTAATAAACGGACGCGGACACTATTTTTCTTTACATAACGGGCAAAAATTTCTAATAAACGGACGCGTAGGTAACTAAACGCACACATCAAAGTAATCTGTAATAGATATTTACCGACATGTGTTCGGGGATTCCTCGTTTTACGAGTTCCGCTTGTTAACGAATCCCAAAACATTAGTACATAGTTATTATTAGTTTGTTCGTTTCGGTGTAACGTGCGTTGAAATGGCTTCCAAGGTGGTAAAGAAAAAGATGCTTATGTTAAAGGAGAAAATGGAAATAGTGTGTTTATTAGATAAAGAAAAGTTGTCAGTTCGTGATATTGCTAAAAAATTTAAAATCGGGAAAACACAAGCGGCAAAAATAATCAAAGATAAAGAAAAGATTCGAAAGAAATGGCAGTCTGGAGTCAGTGTAAAAACGAAGAAAAACTTTTTGAGTAGTGAGGGTTCAAAGATCGACAAAGCCTGTTTCGAATGGTTTGTGAAAGCTAAAAATCAAAATATTGCCGTATCAGGGTCATTCGTAAAGAAAAAAGCAAAAGAAATTGCAGAAAGATTAGAAGTGAGCACCTTTAAAGCGTCTGATGGGTGGTTACAAAAGTGGCGTTTGAGAAATAATGTTGCATTTAAGTGTATCTCCGGAGAAGCAGCAGATATAAATGAAAAGGGCATTAATGAATTTATGAAAAAATTACCGACCTTCTTACTAGGCTATCGACCAGAGGACATTTTTAACGCAGATGATAGTGGGCTCTTTTTTCGTGCATTACCAAATAAAACTTTAGCTTTAAAGTCGGAAAAATGCACAGGAGGAAAACTGTCCAAAGAACGATTAACCGTTTTGTTCTGTGTAAATAGTATAGGTGAGAAAGAGGAGTTGCTAGTTATTGGAAAGTCGGCACGTCCCCGAGCATTAAAAAATGTTGCTCCCAAGGATTTACCGGCTATCTGGAAATCAAACAAAAAAGCATGGATGACACGAGACATTATGACGGAGTGGTTAAGTAATTTCGATAAAAACATGGGTATAAAAAAAAGAAAAATCATTTTATTTCTTGATAATGCCACTTCACATCCACATGACTTAAAATTAAAAAATATAAAAATTATTTTTTTACTTCCTAATGCAACATCTGTCTGCCAGCCGTTAGATCAGGGTATCATACGCAATTTTAAATTTTATTATCGCGATTTAATAGTGAGTCACCTATTATCAAAAATAGATTTCGCAGAATCGGCTTCTAAATTATCAAAATCTATACACAGACATATTAGAGAGCTTGTACTTTATAAAATCTGCGTGGCAGAAGGTCACTCCAAAAACAATTAGAAATTGTTTTAAAAAAGCTGGATTTCTGATGGATCAAGGAAGTTCAACTGACAGTAACTACGATGTTGAAGATAATTTGCCACTTGTGAGACTAGCTGATTTGTTTAAATGTAGTAAAAGACTGGGAATAGATAATGTAAAAACAGCAGAAGAATATTTAACTGTTGATCAAAATGTCGATATAGAAGATAATGACTTGGAATTTTCGGTAGTCACAAAAAATGTTGAAAATGAGACAGAAGAGGAAGAGAATGAAGAGGTAGAGGTGGAGGAGGACGAGGAACGTAATCCAATCACATCTTATAAAGAAGCATTGAATGTAGAGATACATACATACATACATTGAATGTAATTTCCAAACTAAAATCATTCGTGAAAAATGATTTTACTGCATTTCAACATGTGAAAAATTTAGAAACACATATTGAACATTCTTTCTTATTACAAAGAGAAACTTCATTGCGGCAAAGCAGTATGCTAGATTTTATTCAAACGAAAAATAAATAGTTTTAGTTTTAAGTTTACCTTTTTTATGTATGAACGTTCGTTTAAAAAAAAAAAAATTAAAATATAAAAAAAAGATAGTTTTATTAAAGCGAAATTTTCGAAAACTGATCAAAATAATACATATATGTGTATTTGTGTATGTACTTTAATTTGAGTAGTCTTTTCTCATAAGCGGACATCTCTGATAGGCGGACAAAAGTAACGGAACCGTCACTTATTAGAGCTTTCACTGTACCACTATTTTTCAGAAAATTCAAAAATTTTATTTAACAATTGGTTAGATAGCTTAATTCTAAACAATATTAATACGAAGAAAACTGTTATATTCCTTAAGGTTTCCGAGAAAAAAAACATTTTTTAAAGTAAATTATTAGATAAGTTGAATTGACACAATGCAATACTAATACTTTTGGTTTTTATAAGTTTCACAAATCGATGCTGTATGAAACTGTCTCTTTTTGAGAGTAGTATGATATTTCCATTGCTTCCAGGTGGTATAAGTTATTCCATTACAAAACGTTATACCGAGTGCACGGCCATTAGTTACCAAAATTTTGCCATTACAAAGAGTAGGCTTCGACTTACATACAATATGCTAAGATTAATTTGACATTTTGTTCAAATTACGAAATAACCAAACTCCAGTAATTTGACTTTGCGAAACCTAAAATGAAATCGTTTGCAATGGTCTTGTATTCAAATGATGAAATGAGCGATATGGCGTTTATGTACGGCCGTGCCAATGGAAATACTTTGAGAGCACGTCGTTTCTATGCTGAAACATTTCCCAATCGGCGCACAGTGGGGTAATTTGAAGATCTACGCGGCCAAAAATATTTTTTCACTTTACTCAACTCTAAAAGTATTTATATAGGCTTTTTATAGTGTTTTATAAGTTTTCTATTAAATCTGGATAACAAATGGGCTATCCTGCAATATTAAAGTTCACGAGAACTATCAGTTCTTCATCGCTTGAAAAACGAAACAATAGACAAATCAAAGTTATATTAACTACTATAAAACAATAAATTAACATCGAAACGCATAAGAAGTTGTTAACTAAATGATGATACTGAAGAAAATGATGTGTTAAACGATTTTTCGTGCACAGACAGATTGTCATTTTCATCTGAAAAATCTTGTCCTTCTGTATAAGATGCAGCACAAATTAACATTGCTGTCGTTTCTTTTAAAAATGGTTTGCTTTTTTTTGGGAGATTTGGTCGCATTGCTGTTATGAACGGGTCTGAAGTTAATAATAGTCGATTAATTACAACGTGGTTACAGGATTCTCTTGAGAATTTTCGAGCATAATTTAACCTATAAAATCTAAAATGTTTGTTTCGGGCTTCTGATGCTTCTTCTGATAACTGGCCAATCGGAAGTAACGCGTTTTCTATAACTGCTGCTCCGTGAACAAGTATTTTGTGTAATGTAGGAGTCATCGGATGCCAGGGGTAAAGTTTAACATAGAGCTCGGCAGTTTCCTTCGCGTATGCAGCAAAATAATCTGAAGAGACTTTAAATCCACTCGAGATGGTTTCCAGGATTACTTTTAACCTATATATTAAGTTAACATCAATTCCTGTAATTTCTGCTGCTAGCTCATGGTCCGAAAAAAATCTCCTACTTGTGTTGCCATCATTACTGTTACCGAATCCCGGTTTAGGTACATCTACGATCAAGCCCATCTTTTCTCGAAAATTCTTTTGTATTTCTGTTTTTCTTTTCTTTATTACAGCTTTCTCAGTCTCTACCTTTATTTGCCATTTTTTTACAGGTAACTTGTAAGAAAGATGTAAAATCGATTCAAATAGTCTTATTCGGGCATGTAACACAGAAAGACCAAAACCAAGTGCCTCCGTTTTATCTTCTGTTTTTACGTTTAAATCATTAAAATTTTTTGAGGTTAAACCACAGATATAACACTAACTCGATTGACAAAG
>NW_019280838.1:0-63687 GCF_000648695.1 Onthophagus taurus
TCTTAATTTTTCATGTATTATCTACTCTAGAAATCTGTCAGAGGTTTTTTGAATCACCCTGTATATTATATATAGGTGCCCCACCTAAGTTGCCTCGGTTAATAGCCGAATTATTGAGTTTTTCAAAAAATTTTTCAAACAAAAGTTGAATCGAATCATATTGTACATATTTTAAAATTAATTACACTAATTGCGGACTTCCGCTTCTACCGGAAATGGATATCAACTTTGTTATTTTATAGGGAACACCCTGTATATTATTGCATTTTTGGATTCTTTGTAAAATTTTAATGATACTTTGTTAATGATACCTTAGGTCTAACTGCTATCGTTTTTGAATTATATGACGTTTTTCGAAAAAAATGACTTTTACAGCGTCTTATAAATTTAACTGTGAAAGCTAGNATTTCAATGATACTTTGTTAATGATACCTTAGGTCTAACTGCTATCGTTTTTGAATTATATGACGTTTTTCGAAAAAAATGACTTTTACAGCGTCTTATAAATTTAACTGTGAAAGCTAGAAAGATTTGGTTTTCTGTTTTAGATTAACAATAAAAGAGCACAAATTTGCTAATAAAAAATTATCGATCTATATTACGAAATTCTTAAGTAGGAATCTGTAATTTTCGAACTTTTTAATCATGGATTACTTAATTTTTTTAAATGGAACAATATACCAGTTTTTGCATAACTGGATGTAAAATTCCCCTCACAAAGGTACATAAAATTAATCAAAAAATCGATAAAATATATATAAAATTCTTTAATTTTTGCAATAATAAAATATAAATATACAGGGTGATTCAAAAAACCGCTGACAGACTTCTAGGGCAGGTAATACATCAAAAATTAAGATTGAAAGTCTTAATATACGTGCCTCCTTAACGAGGTAAAAGTTTCTTTAAAATTAAAAATTATCTGCAATAAAAAATATCTCGTTAAGGAGGCATTTACGACCCCATGTATATTAAGAATATTCATCTTAATTTTTCATGTATTATCTACTCTAGAAATCTGTCAGAGGTTTTTTGAANAATGGAACACCCTGTATATTATTGCATTTTTGGATTCTTTGTAAAATTTCAATGATACTTTGTTAATGATACCTTAGGTCTAACTGCTATCGTTTTTGAATTATATGACGTTTTTCGAAAAAAATGACTTTTACAGCGTCTTATAAATTTAACTGTGAAAGCTAGAAAGATTTGGTTTTCTATTTTAGATTAACAATAAAAGAGCACAAATTTGCTAATAAAAAATTATTCATCTATATTACGAAGTTGTTAAGTAGGAATCTGTAATTTTCGAACTTTTTAATCATGGATAACTTAATTTTTTTAAATGGATGAAAATAAAAGTTTTTGCATAACTGGATGTAAAATTTAATTTCTTTTCAGTGTTATACAGGTTTATCATCAACGGTTTTGGAGATATTTCCGATTTTTCAGTTTTTAACGATAGATACGTATTGCGAAGTAGACTTAGGATGGGTAAAATGGACGCTTTGCAATACTATTAAAAGTTGAAGTAGGCTTATAATATAAATGGGATGAAATTCTCCATATTTCTCTAGTAATAAATAAAAACGTAGGAAAAGTAAAATAAAAAAATAAAAAGTAGATGTTTGTATTCCAAGATTGACTAGATTGTTGAAAGGGTTTTTTGTTTATAATTTTTTAAAAATTATTTATGATAATTTTTTATCTGTTGAAAAGTAGAAGGATATCTTGATATATTTTTAAACCCCACCTACTACCTAATAATTTTTCCATTTATTGTATATTAATCCAAGTACTGAAGATGAAACATTAGTTTCGAAACATGTATACTTGATAAAATTAAACATTTTATTATTATTTCTCAAAAAAGTTTTTTACTTTTCCTACGTTTTTATAGGCTTATAATATATAAATGCGTAATTAATATACAGGCTGTCCCGAAATGACGTGTACAACGGAAGATCACAAGTACCTTAACCAAAAATATGATAATTTAACTCATCTTTTCTATACAGGGTGAGTCAGAAAGAATGGGAGATTTAACGTAACATCTCTTATACAAATCTCAGTGGTTTTCGTATTTCTCATGTTCGAAAATATCTAACTACCAAATTTTATGTTAATAGTACAAAAACTTTCAAAATTATCAAGAAATTTCGAAATAAAAATTTAACTTTCAACACCCTGTGTATTAAAAACCGACATTTGTATAAGATATGTTAGGTTAAATCGTCATATTTTGGTGTCTAGTGTCTCCGGTATTCTGATTTCCCATTCTTTCTGACTCACCCTGTATACAAAATTGCTTAGTTTAGCCGTTAGAGGGCGTTAAACATTCATGATGAATCAAAGATAAAGTGCAAAACAAAAAATACGAATACCGCTGTCAAATTTAAGTGACAAACTGTTTTTGTTTTTAAAATTAATTATACCTTATATCACTCATTGGCGCTTGTGGAGACTTAGTAAATATTTTTTTGTGGCTAAACCGTTCACCCAACTGAAATTTTGTAAGAGAGAAAATAGTTTCTAAATTAAAGTAACTACTAAGAATAATGGTAGTGTTTGTACAGGGGGTCAAAAACATATGGATTCAGTCAAGGTATTTGTGGTCTTGCGTTGTACACGTCATTTCCGAACAGCCTGTAGATAGATATACATGCATATTTTTTATTAGCAAACGTGCGCTCTTTTATTATTAATACAAAACAGAAAAGCAAATCTTTCTAGCCTTCACAGTTTCGGCAATATTACCAAATTTATAAAACGCTGCAAAAATGCAATAATATACAGGTGTTCCATTTAAAATAACAAAGTTGATATCCATTTCCGGTAGAAGCGGAAGTCCGCCATTACTGCAACTAATTTTAAAATTTGTACAATATGATTCGATTCAACTTTTATCAGAAACAATTTTTGAAAAACTCAAACATGAAAAACCTGTATATATAAATATATTATATATACAGGATGAGTTATTTTTTTATACAAAATATTCTATATAAAAATTGTTTGACTCATCACTTTCTATTACGTAAAATTATTTTCACTTATACAGCGTGTTCCATTTAAGCGTAACGGAGAGTATGTAAATTTATTTAAATGGAACAACCTGTATATTTTGTCATATTATAAATACAACTAAATTTGTTTAAACAACCGTATATGTTACTATTTTACTGCGTTCATAGTTCCTGAGATATTCAATTGTTCTTCCGAAATGTGCCCATTACAGGATCCTTTTAAAAACGAAATTTTTTCCGATTTTGTCTTGAAACGACGTCAGATAATAGTCAAATCCAGTAGGTAGATGATAGTATTTTAAGATATTAAATGCACTATACAGGTTACTGCCCCCTAATTTTAGAGGGCAGTAACTTGGAGGAGAAGTGATTTTGACCAAAAAGTTTTATGAAATTAATTTACATAATTTTTGCTCCGTATGTTATAAATCACCCTATATATATATATATGTGTCTCATGTAACTGGTTTGTTACAACTTTTTTAGGTTCCACTATTTGTAGTTTTGAAATTTTGGTAGTATGAGTTGTTCAGTCGGAACTTTCGATCTAAAATATTTTCAAGATGGCTGCCACTTCCGGTCTACCGGAAGTAGACCATAACTTCGTTATTTTAAATGGAATGCTATAGTTTTTATTACACCTTTTAATTGTTCGTAAAAAAATATGTTGACTTTCATAAAAGTTATTGACACTTAGCGTTTTTCGTTTTCGAGTTATTTTGACGTTTTTTTTTGGCAAATTTCACCATGCTCTTTAAAACCCTATATCTCAGCCAACGTTTATTCAAAAAAGATCTAATTTGGCACGATTACTTTCAGATGCTGTCAAAGAGATTGTTGTTTATTGTATCAGAGTGTTTTATACAGGCTGGTCAAAAATTGAATTACCGTTTCTCTACAGGTGTACCAAAAAGTATGGAATAATGGTTCTACAGCATAAACTTCAACTTATATAAAAAGAAGTTTTAAACAAAAGTTACTTGAAACTATTTTCCGCATATCTTGGCGTAGAAATAAAATAAAAATAATGACGGCAGTCTGAGTTACGACGTGGTGAGTGTGTTTTTTAAATGGAACATCCTGTATATTTTAAGGTTTTTGGATTCCTTTTGATGAGGTGTTACAAAATGCCATAAGGTTTTAATGCTTTAAACTGCATAGTTTTCGAGATATTGAAACTTTTATTTAAAAAGATTTGACATAGCGACAATCAAAGCCTTGACGTCATAGAAATGGGCGGAGCTTATATCGACTCCAAACACCCACCTCTGTGACGTCAGACTCAGGCAGTCTATTCGAGCGGAAACTGTCTCCGTTACCATAGCAACACGCATAACAATAGACTGCCTAAGTCTGACGTCACAAAGGTGGGCGGAGCTTATACTGACTCTAAACAATTTCGTTGCTAACCACAGTTGCTAACGATAAATCGCCATAATAAAGATATTTAAAATGTGACTTAGTTTATTTTATTATAACACTAATTGAAAAATTGCATTTGGAGATTTTTCGTTAGCAACGAAGATGTTTGGAGTCGATATAAGCTCCGCCCATCCCTGTGACGTCAAGGCTTAGGTTGTCTATTCCATAATTTGGGTGTCGCTATGTCAAATCTTTTTAAATAAAAGTTTCAATATCTCGAAAATTATGCAGTTTAAAGCATTAAAACTGTATGTATATATATAAACCCTGTATATATAAGTTATGAGTTACAGCCGGGAGGTTGTATTTTAAAAAAAATAACTTATTTATTTGTTTCGTAATCGCGTACATCAAAAGACCCTTATGAAGTTATCTTAATGAATATTGAATTAACAATGATTATTATTATTCGGAAACGAACTTTTTTATTTGTTTACAAAAAAGAAGTAATATGAGAAAGCTATTCATTATTTAAATACTATTTAAATACGTCTTATTATTATTATTTGTTTATGACGGGACACCTGCTACCACATAACTTATATATACAGGGTGTTTCATTTAAAAAACACACTCACCATGTCGCAACTCACAATCAGACCGTCGTTCGTCATCATTTTTATTTTATTTCTACGCCAAAATATGCGGAAAATAGTTTCAAGTTGCATTTATTTAAAACTTTTTCTAATATAAGTTGAAGTTTAGAACCATTATTCCATACTTTTTGTACACCCTGTATATTCAATCGCAAGAAAGTCGAAAATTTTAAATGGAAAAATTAGATTTGGATAAAAATATAAATTTATAATATAAATGTAGGGGTCACGTTTTATTTAATTTATTTCTAGGAGTGTTTTTATAAAAGTTTCACTTCATAATTAATGTTTATTTTTAAATCACTTCTAGGAGTATACTTTAAAACTTATTATTTGTAATAAAAGAATATTATAATATTCGGGAGGATCTCAGAGGGGGAATCCCACATTTCAGCCATGTCTAATACTTCTTTTGTATTGGTAGTCTTCGTCGGATAAATCCATACAAATTTTGTGAAAGCGTCGATAAGAACAAACAAATATTTATAGTTTTTAGAAGTTTTGTTTATGGGATTCAACAATCCTTCAGATTTTCCTGATTTTCTTTCCACAGGTATATATAGTATGCAGTTTTGAATCACTTTCTTAATTTTGTCATTTAAATAATCTCTTCTAATTAATTCCTTCGTCTTTTTTAATGCAAAATAATCATTTTCATAAGTTTCCTTTATTATTTGCTGTTGTATGTGGACAAGTTGGAATAATTAATAATTTTTGGCCATCTATATTTTTATAAAGATGTTCTTAGTTATCTCACATCTTCATTATGGTTCGTAGATGTTATTAAATGTAGTAAATTTAAATCTAACGTCGAATTTAATGTTTTTAAATAAACAACCCATGCTACCAAAAAGTTATTACGAATCAGTTTGTGAGACACCCTGTATATAGGTATATTATATTTTTTTAATATAAAAATCCTCAATAAAAGCTTTGGTGATGTTTACGAAGTCTTTCGTAAGATTAAAATGTCACAAAGGTGCATCGTTCTCATCTCGCTCATGCACCTTTTATTGATTGCGAAACTTTGGTGACGTCATCAAAGTTTTTTCAAGAATATGGCAATAAAAAAAATGTGTAACTCCTTTATTAATTTTTTTAGTGGAATAGCCTTCCAGAATTAAACATAACCTGTAAAGACACCACCCCTAAACCCGAATCGATTGAAAACAACGAAAAAATCACCAACTTAATCAAACCGGAAGACGACGACGAAGAAGAAGAAGGATTACAAGAAGTAGCCGGAAAATTAGAAATCCGAGTCGTTTCAAAAGAAACAAAACAAAGACCTCAAACTTTAACACCGGAAAAACCTCCAATTTGCGGCCCGGTAATTCCCCCAAAACTCGAACGCACCCGAAGCATCCTAAAACAAGCGAGCAAAGAGAGCCACGAGGTGCCTCAATCCCCCAAACGCGAAAATATATGTTTCGCGCCCGAACCCGAACTCGTAAAACACTTAGATAGTTACAATAAAGATTACGAAGAATCCAGCAATAAAAATGAACCTCAAAAGATTAACTCGAATAACGGAGGCAATAATAATAAGAATGAATCGGAAAGTTCCGGAACGGAAACGAACGAAAAAAAGAAGCAATTAGAACGGAGGAAAAGTCAAGATTCGCCGAGGCGCTTATCGATCGTTAAAAGCGATTCGAATTCGCATTTAGATTTTGAGCCGGTCGAAGCGTTGAGGAGGAGTAGTAGTGCTAAATTGATTCCGAAATCGATCGAGCGGGTTAAAATTAACGCTTCGGATAATAGCAGTTCGACGAGTCAAGAGAAGGAGGTGACGACGACCACCTCGAAGAAAATCGAGAGGAGGTGCGTTGTTAATCCGCCTATTAAGGCGCTAATTGGGGAGGAGATGCGAAAAGTGACTTGTTCGCCTGGGATCGATTTGAGTAGGAATCCTCAGGTTACGTTTGTTCAACATCATCCATCATCGGGTGGTGATCAAAAGTAAATTAATTATTTTTATAATGATTAAATTTAATTTTTTTAAATCACTTTTTAGAAGATCCGTCGCAAATGGTCTTAGTCCGGGTGTTGAAGAACAATCGGAATATTTCGATGCGACCGAAAATCCACTTATTAAAGATAAAAAACCGGAAGTTGATGATGAAGATAGTGGTGTAGATAACGCGAGTCAAATTTTACGAGAAACTTCAGTAAGATTTTTTTGATTAAATTAAATTATTACAAATTTAATCGTTATATTTTAGGTCTCACCAGGATTAGATGGTAATAGAGGCGTTTCAAGGATTCCAGTGGCGGTTTCTGGAGGGGGTCAACGACTCGCAAAATGTATGTCGTGGTCGGGTGATCTGACGCCGGGGCTGCGCAGGCGCCGGCTTTATGAGAAATACGTAACTGACCTTAAGGAGCTCAATCTAAGGTTCAAAAGACACTCCACAACCGGTTCAGGAGGTACAATTTTATTCCAAACAAAAATTCAAACAAATTACTTCCCCCAAAAGGGAAGATTTGTGTTGTGTGTGTTTTTAAAAAAATCTTAACCGAAATGGTTGTGTTAGAAATTTGATATTAACTATGAATAACTCGAGTATGATAAAAAGAAATGCGTACAAAGAAAGTCTTTTAGGTAAAGGACGGAAAAAGACTTAGGTTTGGGTGTAAATTTTTAAACCGTTTTTGATCAAGTTGATGTTAGATTGAGTCTTTTTAACAAATCCATCCATTAACCATTCATTTTTTTATTAACACGTTCCCATTGAGGCGTTTATACAAAATATTTATGCGAAATTTTAGATTAATAACTAGGACACGGAACTTTTGTAACAAAACGATACGAGTTCTCCCCTCCACTCGTTCTTAATTAAATTCTAAAACGATTTTCTCAATAAATATATATATAAAAATTTTTTTGAGGTTATTATTGATCAAATCAAAAATTTTTATTAACAAAATTTGTTTAAAATTACTTCAGGAACAGTGTTTGTTAACAAAATTTTTTGCTAACTTGAAATTTTAATTTCCCTCTGAATAGTATGCTATCAAAATTAATTATCTCAATAATTATTGTTTTTATCAAAAAATGTTTTAAATAAAATTTGTTTCAATTTCGATTTTGAATCAATTATCTTAATAAAAAATTTTTACATCTCTATTAATTAAGCATCTAAGTATAATTATGTATAAAAACGGAAAAATTATTATTTTGAGGTTATCTCCTTAATTATTGATTAAATCAAAAAAAATTGTTGACAAAGTTTGTTTAGAATTGTTTCAGGAACAATTTTTGTTAACACAATTTTTTTCTAACTTGAAATTTTAATTTCCCACTGAACAGTATGCTACAAAAATTAATATTTTTGAGGTTATATCCTTATTGTTGATTTAATCAAAAAATGTTGTTAACAAAATTTGTTTAGAATTACTTCAGGAACAGTGTTTGTTAATACAATTTTTTGCTAACTTGAAATTTTAATTTCCCTCTGAATAGTATGCTATCAAAATTAATTATCTCAATAATTATTGTTTTTATCAAAAAATGTTTTAAATAAAATTTGTTTCAATTTCGATTTTGAATCAATTATCTTAATAAAAAATTTTTACATCTCTATTAATTAAGCATCTAAGTATAATTATGTATAAAAACGGAAAAATTATTATTTTGAGGTTATCTCCTTAATTATTGATTAAATCAAAAAAAATTGTTGACAAAGTTTGTTTAGAATTGTTTCAGGAACAATTTTTGTTAACACAATTTTTTTCTAACTTGAAATTTTAATTTCCCACTGAATAGTATGCTACAAAAATTAATATTTTTGAGGTTATATCCTTATTGTTGATTTAATCAAAAAATGTTGTTAACAAAATTTGTTTAGAATTACTTCAGGAACAGTGTTTGTTAATACAATTTTTTGCTAACTTGAAATTTTAATTTCCCTCTGAATAGTATGCTATCAAAATTAATTATCTCGATAATTATTGTTTTTATCAAAAAATGTTTTAAATAAAATTTGTTTCAATTTCGATTTTGAATCAATTATCTTAACAAAAAATTTTTACGTCTCTATTAATTAACCATCTAAGTATAATTATATATAAAAATTTAAAAATTATTATTTTGAGGTTATTTCCTTAATTATTGATTAAATCAAAAAAAATTGTGGACAAAGTTTGTTTAGAATTGTTTCAGGAACAGTGTTTGTTAAAACAATTTTTTTCTAACTTGAAATTTTAATTTCCCACTGAACAGTATGCTACAAAAGTTAATATTTTTGAGGTTACTTCCACTATAGCTAATTTAGCAAGAGCTTCTTCTTTTTCTTGCATTAAGATATCGCGTTCGGAACGGAGTTTTTCATATTATATCTTTCTCTATGATATCAGGACGATCTAAACAATAACAATTAAGAAAAAATATAAAAAAAACTTCTTTTATAGACTTATTGTTGAAGAGGAAAATTTTCAAGAATATACAGGGTGTTTCACTTAAAACCCCCAGGCCAAGTGTTTCTGGAATGGATTGAGATATTGTAGTTCTATAAGAAGTTGTTGCTAAAGTTCGAAAATGACTTCAGTTCTTAAGTATTGTTATTTGTCAATGTACAAAAATAATGATGGCGCTGCGTCGAAAAAAAAAGTGACACAAACCTTACAAATTTTGGAACATTCAAAAAACAGAAACGCAGAGAGAAAAACGAGTTCGAGATGATGAAAACTGCAATGGTCTTGCAAATAACGAATGACAACTCGCAACTGCCATCGAATTTAATAAACAAATTTTTGCCATATAAATGCAATTTTGTTCAAAATTACATCCAGGTGCAACGAAAGTCGTTTCCATAATAATAGAATAGTATGCAAGCAAGACAATCAATATTGGTCTCAAGACAATCTTAGCTGGACCGTACAATTAAATACAGAGGCGGCGCTACCGGGGGGTGCAATGGGGGTGCAGTATTTAGTGTTCCAGATGCTGTATTTAGACCTGTCAGCAGTATCTAGTCTTCTGCCAACATTATGTATATTTTCTCCAACAATATCTTATCTTTCTTTTACAATACTTAGACCTGTCAGCAGTATCTAGTCTTCAGAAAGCAGTATTTAGTCTCCACAAAGCAATTTTAGTCTTTAGAAGGCAGTATTTAGTGTTCCAGACGCTGTATTTAGACCTGTCGGAAGTATCTAGTCTTCAGAAAGNTAAATCAAAAAAAATTGTTGACATAGTTTGTTTAGAATTGTTTCAGGAACAATTTTTGTTAACACAATTTTTTTCTAACTTGAAATTTTAATTTCCCACTGAACAGTATGCTGTTCTTTTAATCAGAAGGAGTGGAGGGGGGAAATCGTATCGTTTTATTACAAAAGTTCCGTGCCCTATTAATAACATTTAATTAGCGACTTAAAATACAATACTTATTTGTGCAGATTACGTCGTGATTCTAACTTTAATTTAATTGATAGAATCAGAAGCATCTTGCTGCTGAGGCACTGCAATTAATGCCTCAATTGCGACGGATCTCGGATTTATTAACAATTTTAATAGATAAGATTTTGTTGATTTAAAAAATATTTAAGGAAACTTGGGTTGGAGACAAAAAAGCTTTTCTTCAAAAACTTTTTAATCTTCGAGCGGGCTTTATCTTCGGGGGTTTTATTTTTAATAAAACAGTTAAAACACACATTTTGCTAGAGTAAAAATATTTAATTTATATTAAACAATTGTTGAAAACATATAATGAAATCGATTAATTTTTGAAATCTAACAACATTTACAAACTACATACCGGAAATTTTATGCAGTAACCATAGTTACGAAACTACTATGTACTTACACTGTCCCACATAAAATACAACATACAAGCATTGGGTAGTTTTATGACAATCTTGAGTTTTCGCCCGTCTTACTATATAATCTTTTGCAAGCACTAAGAAGCTTCCCTTAGCAGTATTTAGTCTTTCGCCAGCAGTAAGGGAGTATTTAAAAGCACTATGTAGCCTTTGGAAGTAGTAAGGAATCTTTTTAAGTGGTATATAATAGTCTTTCGCCAGCACTAAGAAGCCTTTCCAAGCTACAACTAATCTTTTACAAGCATTAAGAAGTCTTTCTAAGGAGTATTTAGTCTTCTGCAATCGGGAAATTGTCTTCTACAAGCATTAAGTAGTCTTCTCAAGCACCGCCTAGTAGCGGACGATAGTTGCTAAATCGTTTGAGAAAGAAAAAAATATTTTCTACAAAAGTTCGCTTTCTATTACGTAAAATAATTTTCACTTATACAGGTGTTCCATTGAAGCATAACGGAGAGTATGTAGATTTTTTTAAATAATTATAATTTTGCCTTGAAACTATGTCAGATAATAGTCAAAGCCAATAGGTAGATGATAGTATCCAAAGATATTAGATACGCTATACAGCGTGTTTATAAAGCTTAGTTACTTTTGATGTTTTTATAAGTTGTATATTGTGTCCTGGTTGAATTTCCCATCAAGTTACCTTTAATTAATGATAGGTATGTCATATATCTAACTTTAGTGGTTTTCCTGATATTTAGAATTTAAAGAATAATGTGTAATAAAATATGCGTTGTTGTACTTAATATTATATTTTGTCCATTTTTATCAGTTTTTGTTGTTCATCCTTTTATTTAAACGTTAGAATTTCGTGGTTTATTGATGTTACCCCTCTATGCATTCTTGTTATACTTCTGGCTCCATCAGTTGCTATAAAACGATTTTATTTACAGCATCTTCTCCACGAGTTTTAAGACGACATATGTACCTGACGAAACGAGTAACTTGTGCAATGTCTGTTATGTCAAGACTCACTTGCATATGTGTTACATTTTAGCAGTTCTATCTTGTACTGTTTTAGCAGATAATGGCAAATCTTCGATTTTTTTCATAATTTCTACTTGTTTTTAAAATCACGAAACAATTCTTCAGATTTTTGATTGGTTTTTTCCTGTTTCTTAACATGTTCCAAACCTTGTTCTGGGCTCTGTAAGTGCCAAAAACTTTTCCCAATGAACTCTCTTGATGAATCAGATCTTGTTCTTGACAGCATTTCTTACAGCTTTATATTCATGTAGTGTTAAACTTTGGGAACTGTATTTTAAGTATGCCTTTCGTTTTTCATTTGACAGTTCTTTGACCTCCTCTGTAAACCATGAGTTCTTATTTGATTTGGTAGATTTATTAGATATTTGCCGGTTTTCTCTAGAGCGTATTTGAACATTTAAAATATCATCCTTAATAATAAAATATTTTTCCAGTACTGTGTACTTTGACGTATACTGTATAATAGGGGAAAATTTTAAAAAAAATAGGTTGGTAGCATAGAAAATAGCTTCGTAGAAATGCAACTCTCTAAACAAAAACTTCGTACTAAAAATTGAATGCATGTGGCGCCATCTGTTGGGGATCTTTCGGAATTATTCAGCCAAGAATTGAACCATTAGAATACAGGTTGGATTGGGTTTATATATAAAAGCTCCAACCACAAAATAACTGTTTGGAAAGTGTTTAGAGGCACTACTTAGCTCCAATTAACGTTCCGACTGGTTGGGAATTCCTCAGATGCAATTACACCTGTCAAATAATGCCGCCACATTTTAATATCACCGCATCATATGACATGTGAGATCAAGGTTTATATATTAAAGGTTGTCTAAGTACCTATGCTGCAATACTTTGATTTAGTTTGTGGGCGAGGGGCAAGAGCAGGAGTGTTTCGTGACGTAAGCGATCACGGATTGCGCACGTAACCTCATGGTCATGTGGTGCTCCGTGCATTTGTTTAATTTGAATTGCTTGGCGGTATTATTTTCCACATGTGACGTAATGCGCAGTATGGTTGCGTACGAATCTAGACAACCTCTTATATATAAACCTTGATGTGAGATTGCATCTGACGAGCTTCCAACCAGTTATAACGTTCAAACGTTTCACAATCTAATTATTTAATCATACCATTATTACTTCTTACCGAAAAATCACTTTAAAATGACGTTTTCATCTGTCATTCTGAACTAACTTCAACTTTTAAGATTTTAAAAGTTGAAGTTAGCGACAAATTTAAAAATATAACACGAATTGGAATCTATACTTTNGCTCTGTAAGTGCCAAAAACTTTTCCCAATGAACTCTCTTGATGAATCAGATCTTGTTCTTGACAGCATTTCTTACAGCTTTATATTCATGTAGTATTAAGCTTTGGGAACTATATTTTAAGTATACCTTTCGTTTTTCATTTAACAGTTTTTTGACCTCCTCTGTAAACCATGATTTTTTATTTGGTTTGATAGATTTATTAGATATTTGCCGGTTTTCGATCTAGACCGCATTTGAACATTTAAAATATCATCCTTAATAACAAAATAATAAAATATTTTTCTTGTACTGTGTATTTTGACGTATATATATATGCAACTCTCTAAACAAAAACTTCGTACTAAAAATTAAACGCATGTGGCGCCATCTGTTGGGGTATTTCGGAATTATTCAGCTAAGAATTGAACCACTAAAATACAGGTTGGATGGGGTTTATATATAAAAGCTCCAACCATAAAATAACTGTTTGGAAAGTGTTTAGAGCCACTACTTAGCTCCAATTAACGTTCCGACTGGTTGGGAATTCCTCACATGCAATTACACCTGTCAAATAACGCCGTCACATTTTAATATCACTGCATCATATGACATGTGAGATTGCATCTGACGAGCTTCCAACCGGTTATAACGTTAGTTGAAACAAAGCTATAATGTTAATTATAATCTAATTATTTAATCATACCATTATTACTTCTTACCGAAAAATCACTTTAAAATGACGTTTTCATCTGTCATTCTGAACTAACTTCAACTTTTAAGATTTTAAAAGTTGAAGTTAGCGACAAATTTAAAAATATAACACGAATTGGAATCTATACTTTTTAAATTAAAAGAATAATACTGGTAATAATTATTATTGCTCTCTCTCATCATTCCCACTATTAATAATAAAATCGTTAGTTTAATTAAATTATTTTAGTATAGACGCTAATGCCATCTTACGGTAGGATCGAGATACAATTAGTCCCAAGTGTTCCTATCAAAAATCCTTTGGGCTAGACTTAACCCCTAAGATTATAGCGTGACATTTTCAACAATTAAAATATCATCCCTAATTAATAACTAAATAGTAATAAAATATTATAGTATAATAGGGGAAGATTAAAAAAAAATTAGGTTGGTAGCCCTTCCTTTCAAATCGAAATTTTGACAGAAAGAATATGTTTCCAAGTTTTAAGTGATATTTATCTAATTATTAAACGTTTTGTTATCATTATCTTCTAAAAATCGAATCTTATTTGTTTATTTTTAGACTTAAAAAGTTTTATGTTTTATTAAAATCGGAACTAATATCGGATACCGGATAGTTACCAAATATCAAGTTCAACCCCAACAGGACTTTTTTCATTGAATACAACTTTATTTATATCAGGTTTGTCATTAACAAGCTAGTTGTAACAATCCCAATACGATATATAAAATCTTTTGTTGCAGTTTCAAAATTCGCTATAAAATTAATTTCTTGAAAGATCCTTGTGGAAATATCACCAATTATTAATTAAAGTATCCTCTTTTTAATGCAACAAACCGTTTTGAAAAATCGCTTCTAGTTTTTGAGAAATAAATTTTTGAAATTTGTTTCTAATTTTGCAATTTTCGCCGATTAAGTTTTAAAAATTCGTATAAAATCCATTTTTTGGGATATGAGTATGAAAATTTCCCAAAATGTTAATAAAAGCGTCCTCTTTCCAATGAACTAACCCGTTTTGAAAAATAACTTTTAGTTTTTGAGAAAATAATTTTGATAAAATTTTCGATGTTGCAATTTTTATCGATAAGTTTCGAAATTAATTTCTTGAATATCACCAATTATTAATTAAAGTATCCTCTTTTTAGAGTTGCTTCGCGAGTTAAAAAATCGAAATAAGTTAATACTGTATATTTTGACACATACTGTATAATAGGGGAAAATAAAAAAAAAATAGGTTGGTAGCCCTTCCTTTCAAATCGAAATTTTGACAGAACGAATATGTTTCGAAGTTTTAAGCGATTTTTATCTAATTTTTTTTATGTTTATCTTTCAAAAATAATTAAAGTAAGTAAATTTGTGAGTGAGCCCCTGCGGGAACGTGTTAATCACCATTTCAAATAAAACTAATCGCTAAAAATTAATTTAAAACGTCAACAAAGACTTTCTTTTAATTAATTTGGATGTGTTTATGACTTTTTTAGGTTTAAGAAATGTTCGTGGGGTTCCTACCTGTTTAATCGGGGCCTCTGAGTCATCGCCGGACACTTCGGAGGGAGTCCCCGCGCCTCCGGAAGGCGAACCCACACAGGAGAGTAGCGTCAGGTGCCGGAGATATCGTCCGGTTACATAACAATAGAAATTCCCCATCGTTTTAAATGTTTAAAAGTAGGGTTCCAAGAAGTGAAGAAACAAAAAAGGGAGTGGTTTTAAAAATTTGGTTCGGAAAAGGAGGTTTACAAGAGAAAGAATTAGTTTTTATAGAAATGAAAAGAAAAGACATGGTAACATTTTTTTTTTTTATTAATTTATTGAAGTGGCGTCGTCGAATCTCGGTTCTATTTTTGTCCTTTCCTTCTATTTTTCTTTATTTATTTATTTATTTTTTTTTTGTTTTATAATTTATTTTTTTTTTGTACATATTTATCCTTTTAAATAATTTATTCTTTTAACATTTTCAACATTTTTTTCCCCTTTTTATTTCGTCTATTCGAATCTATTTGCGGTTGCTGTTGGTGATGAAATAAGATAAAGATGTGTTTTGTATGTGTGTTTTCTTTTAGGTGCGAAAAGAAATGAAAACGAAAGATTTAAACAAAAAAAAAATATTATTATTAAAAATTAGAAATTGTAAATTATAGAAGAGATCGCATACAAAAAAAAATAACGTGACATAAAGAAGTTGATATTTGTAAAAGTTGATGATACTCATTATTTGCGATATTGATTTTTGTTTAAAATTATTTACGAGGCAATTTCGTTTTTATTTTTTTTTTATTTTTAACGTTTTAAGCTGCGGAAAAACTTAGAATAATATTTTTTTAATACCTCTACGCGTAAACGGTTAATTAATTAATTAATTAAATTAAATTAATTAATGAGTAAGGTGAAGAATTAATTAAAAAAAAGAAATCGCTTAAAATATTTATTAATTATTATAATGAAACTATCGAAAAGCGCCATCTAGTCATTTTTAAATAACTCACTTATTCACAATTTTTTATTTCTTTATTTTAACTTTTCAATACACACAGCGGACTATTAATCTCCAATTAACATTAGATTTAGAACTAGAAACATTTAATTAATTAATTTATACACATAATTTGATGACAAATATGTCTAAAGTAATTAGGAAAGCTGAATCTGAAGCTATAATCCATTTATTAAGGTTGATTATAGTTTTTGAGATATTTTACCATTTAAATATACTTTATACAAGTTATATAGCATAAAGTGTTAAATATAGTGTGATCCCAAAAAAGGGGCACGAATTAACAAAATGAATTGAAACATTTTATACAGGGTGGCCAAAAACGTGCAAAGCAATGTATCTCGGAAACTACTCTTGTAATTACTAGGGCACGGAACTTTTGTAACAAAACGATACGATTTCCCCCTTCACTAAATTTTTTTTGAGATTATGTTCTTAATTATTGATCAAATCAAAAATTTTTATTAACAATATTTGTTTAGAATTACTTCAGGAAAAGTGTTTGTTAATACAATTTTTTGCTAACTTGAAATTTTAATTTCCCTCTGAATAGTATGCCATCAAAATTAATTATCTCAACAATTATTGTTTTCATCAAAAAATGTTTTAAATAAAATTTGTTTCAATTTCGATTTTGAATCAATTATCTTAACAAAAAATTTTTACATCTCTATTAATTAACCATCTAAGTATAATTATGTATAAAAATTTAAAAATTATTATTTTGAGGTTATCTCCTTAATTATTGATTAAATCAAAAAAAAATGTTGACAAAGTTTGTTTAGAATTGTTTCAGGAACAATTTTTGTTAACACAATTTTTTTCTAACTTGAAATTTTAATTTCCCACTGAACAGTATGCTGTTCTTTTAATCAAGATTTTCTGAGAACGAGTGGAGGGGGGAAATGGTATCGTTTTGTTACAAAAGTTCCGTGTCCTGGTAATTACTAAAGAGGCCAAGAAAAAATTCTAAAAATTATTTTCATGTTTCTAAGATGACCACTAGGGGTTGCAACCGCCATCTTATTTTAAAAATGTGGAACCCAACCCAAAATAACATCGAATATATCTTATACTTGTATATCTTTCTACTTCATTTTACATTTTTCTTACTTCATTTTCACTAGTAAGATGCAACAACTCCAAAACCAGGTGATTCTTGAACTCGGTAATGCTATTTTTGATTGCTTGATATCTTTATACAATATACAGGGTGTTATTGATATCCCGGTAATCGATAATTATTAAAAAAATTCTCGTCACTTTCTATTACGTCAAATTATTTTCACTTATACAGGTGTTCCATTTAAGCGTAACGAATAATACGTAAATTTATTTAAATGGAACACCCTGTATGTTTTATTATATTATGAATACAACTAAATTTGTTTATACAACCGTATATGTTACTAAAAACTATGTAAAAACGACATTTTTTCCGATTTTGCGTTGAAACTACGTCAAATAATAGTCAAAGCCAGTAGATAGATGATTCAAAGACCTAAAACTTTCTTACCTACTTAAACTTTGAAATATGTGGTCCTCGTAATTCTTATTTACATTACTTATTTAACTTTAAGATCTACAGATTATAAAAACTTTGGAACACCCTGTGCATATTCCAGACTTAAACAATATCAGAAATCTCAACTTTAGAGAAATAATCTGTGCAAGTCTCATTTTCTGGATGTCTGGAATTCGAGATTTGTGTTATTTACTCAATTACACCTCATGGTATTCTTTTTGGTGTCTTAGGTATTCAAAAATATTGGATACACTATACAGGTGTTTTTTTTTAATTGTAATCACATTTTTTTTTAAATTTTAAACATCAGAAAAACTATTAAAGTTAAACATATAATAAGTATATCATTAATTAAAGGTAACTTGATGGGAAATTCAACCAGCACAAAATATACAGGGTGTTCCATTCAAAAAGCTTATAAAAAAGCAATTTGAACAACATCAAAAGTAACTAAACTAGAAACAGATTAGAACTAGAAACATTCTTTTAATTAATTTAAACAATAATTTGATGACAAATGAAGCTATCATATTACAAAAATGCTTTATTTGTTATAATTATTAACAGAATACACTAAATTGTATGAAGTGGTTACAACTTCCAAAATATAGCGTGTTCCCAAAAAAGGAACACAAATTAACAAAATGAATTGAATGGTATTGTTCAAAACAATAACTTTTATGGAGTCGTTTTGCGCATTTTATGTACAGGGTGGCCAAATAGCCATGCAAAGTAGTGTATTTCGAAAACTACTTTTTGTAGAGACTTGAGGTAAAAAATGTTATAACTAAAGTGGCCAAGAGAAAATCAGAAATTATTTTTATATTTTTACGATGACCACTATTATAACCGCCATCTTGAATTAAAAAAAAATGCTTTATTTTGAACCCAACCTCGCTAATGCTAGATTTTGATTGCTTGATATCTTTATACAATATACAGGGTGTTATTAATATCAAAAAAATACTCGTCACTTTCTATTACGTAAAATTATTTTCACTTATACAGGATGTTCCATTTAAGCGTAACGAATAATACGTAAATTTATTTAAATGGAACACCCTGTATGTTTTATTATATTATGAATACAACTAAATTTGTTTATACAACCGTATATGTTACTAAAAACTATGTAAAAACGACATTTTTTCCAATTTTGCGTTGAAACTACGTCAAATAATAGTCAAAGCCAGTAGGTAGATGATTCAAAGACCTAAAACTTTCTTCCCTACTTAAACTTTGAAATATGTGGACCTCGTAATTCTTAATCATATTACTTATTTAACTTTAAAATTTAGAATTTGCAATCTAGACAATTTAATACATGCCGTTTTTTTGGATTTCCACACCTCAATGATTTTAGAATCCAAGAGGATCCAAGATTTTAGAATTAAAGAAAGTCAGAAATCTCAACCTTAATGAAACAGTCTGTGTAGGTCTGTAATTTTCTGTATGTCTGGAATTCGAGATTTATCTTATTTTATCTTGCAGATACTCAATTACACATCATAGTATTCTTTTTGGTGTCTAGAATCAGTGATTTTAGTGTAAAAGTATAAAACTTACAGAATACAAGAAGAATTTTGGAAACACTCTGCGCAGATTCCAGACTTAAACAATATTAGAAATCTCAACCTTGTAATTTTCTGGATGATTCAAGAGATTTATGTTATTTGACTTTGGAGATCCTAAATCATACCTCATGGAATACTCTCTAATGTCTAGAATCAGTGATTAGATAAAAGTCTAAAATCTACAGATTATAAAAACTTTGGAAACACTCTGTACATATTCTAGACTTAAACAATATCAGAAATCTCAACCTTAGAGAAATAATCTGTGAATTCTTTTTGGTGTCTTAAATATTCAAAGATATTACTATACAGGTGTTTTTTTTAATTGTAATCACATTTTTCTTCAAATTCTAAATATCACTAAAACTATTAAAATTAGACATATGACATACTTATCATTAATTAAAGTTAACTTGATGGGAAATTCAACCAGCACTAAATATACAGGGTGTTCCATTCAAAAATCTTATAAAAAAGCAATTTGAAAATATCAAAAATAACTAAACTTTATAAACAGCCTGTATAGTGCATCTAATATCTTCGAATACTATCATCTACCTACTGGCTTTGATTATTATCTGACGTAGTTTCAAAGCAAAATTGGAAAAAATCTCGATTTTACATCGTTTTTAAAAAGATCCTGAAATGGATACATTTTGAAAAAAAAAAAATTGGATATTTCAGAAACTATGAACGCTATGAGTTAGTAACATATACGGTTGTATCAGCAAATTTAATTCTATTTATGTGTTAAAATATACAGGGTGTTTCATTACAAAAAAAATTTACATACTCTCCGTTACGCCTAAACGGAACACCCTGTATAAATGAAAATAATTTTACGTAATAAAAAGTGGTGAGTCAAACAACTTTTGTATAAAACATTTTTTTCTTTCTCAAACGGTTTAGCAACTATCATTCGCTGGGATATTAACAACTCACCTGTATATAGGCTGTTTTCTACAATACTGTTCGTTTTTTTTTTCTATAATACTAGTCAATGTAAATTTTTTAGGGTTTCTGTTGGTATTATCTAGAACCTTTATAAAATTTGTGTTGTTTTCCCGATTTTATTTAATACGACTTTAATGAAGTACATATTTATTGTAAAAACGTGCTACAAAATAATTAAATAGAACAAAATACCTTTTTTGGGTAAATAAAATAAATGGCAAATAAACACCTCACAACATTTTTTATGCACTTCTATTGAATAATAAAAGTTCAAACGTTAATGTGACATATTTATTTCAAAATATGATAAAACAAAACTCTCTGTTAATTTTGCCACCTTTACAACAATTTGACAGGTATTATAGAAAAAAAATGAACTATATTGTAAAAATTTCTACCCAATGACGCAAAAAGAAATATACATATAAATTAAAAATGGCGTTGAAAAAAATTTATTTGTAGCATGATACATAGTAAATCACTTAAGTTATAGGTTGAGACGTTTTTAATCTGACACCCTGTATATAAATTCATTTTAACGTGGCTCAATATCTTGAAGATGATTTTATTTAGAACCATTTGAAATTGTACTGCCTCGGCCGCAAGCGACCTCGGTTTAGTTCTTTGATCCATTGTTTTTTTATGATTAACCCGAGGTAGTGCTATATGTCATAAAAGTTTGGGTTGATACAGGGTGTTGCCGAAACAGTACTATATGTTGTAAGAGTTTGGGTTGATACAGAGTGTTGCCGAGGCAGTGCTATACGTTATAACAATTTGGGCTGATACAAAGTGCGACTGAAATAGTGTTATATAAGAATTTTTGTTGACATAATATTAATTGTACTGCCTCGGCCGCAAGCGACCTCGGGTTTATTTCTTGAACCATTGTTCATTCAAATAATTTTTTTTAGTTATAAAGCTGTTCTTTTTTTAGCATAAATGGATAGAAAATTAAAAATCCTTTAAAATGAACCTAAACTCGACCTATTTATCTCCAACCGTTATCGAGATATCTTAATTTTTAGCAAAAAAAAATGTCGACAAATGTCAAATTTGACAGTTTATAACGTAACATTTTTATTTTTTAATCCAAATATATCGTGTTTGGTATCAAATGACAGCATTTTCGATTCTTATTAGGTTTATTTCAATATTTCTAAAAAAATCGTTATATTTAATTTTGACATTTGACAGTTTCTAACCTAATTTTTTTATTTTTTAACCTAAATATATCATGTTTGGTATCAAATTAAACCATTTTTGATTCTTATTAGGTTCATTTCAATATTTATCAAATAATCGTTACATTTAATTTTGACATTTCACAATTTCTAACCTAACTTTTTTTATTTTTTAACCCAAATATATTATGTTTGGTATCAAATGAAAGCATTTTTGATTCTTATTAGGTTTCATTTGGATTAGTGGAATGAAGTACATGTTTCTTAACAAGCGTCAATTCAGATAATTTTTTTAGTTATAAAGCTGTTCTTTTTTAACATAAATGGATAGAATATTAAATATCCTTTAAAATGAACCCAAACTCGACCTATTTATTTCCAACCGTTATCGAGATATCTTAATTTTTAGCAAAAAAAAATGGCGACAAATGTCAAATTTGACAGTTTATAACGTAACTTTTTTATTTTTTAACCCAAATATATCGTGTTTGGTATCAAATTAAAGCATTTTTGATTCTTATTAGGTTCATTTCAATATTTTTCAAAAGCGCCTTATATTTAATTTTGACATTTGACAGTTTCTAGGTTAACTTTTTTGATTTTTTAATCCAAATATATCGTGATTGGTATCAAATTAAAGCATTTTTGAATCTTGTTAAGATTATTTTAATATTTCTCAAAAAATCGTTATACTCAATTTTGACATTTGACGGTTTCTAACCTAACTTTTTTATTTTTTAACCCAAATATATCATGTTTGGTATCAAACGAAAGCATTTTTGATTCTTATTAGGTTCATTTCAATATTTATCAAAAAATCGTCAGATTTAATTTTGACATTTGACAGTTTATAACCTAACTTTTATTTTTTAACCCAAATATATCGTGTTTGGTATCAAATTAAAGCATTTTTGTTTCTTATTAGGTTCACTTCAATATTTATCAAAAAATCGTTATATTTAATTTTGACATTTGACAGTTTCTAACCTAACTTTTTTATTATTTTACTCAAATATGTCATGTTTGGTATCAAATTAAAGCATTTTTAATTCTTATTAGGTTCATCTCAATATTTATCAAAAAATCGTCATATTTAATTTTGACATTTGACAGTTTCTAACCTAACTTTTTCATTTTTTAACCTAAATATATCATGTTTGGTATCAAATTAAAGCATTTTTGATTCTTATTAGGTTCATTTTCATATTTCTCAAAAAATTGTTATATTTAATTTTGACATTTCACAATTTTTAATCTAACTTTTTCATTTTTTAACCTAAATATATCGTCTTTGGTATCAAATTAAAGCATTTTTGATTCTTATTAGGTTCATTTTCATATTTCTCAAAAAATCGTTATATTTAATTTTGACATTTCTCAATTTTTAACCTAACTTTTTTATTTTTTAACCTAAATATGTCATGTTTGGTATCAAATTAAAGCATTTTTGAAGCTTTAAGACACACTGCTTAATGTTGAAGTTAGCTGCGTTGAAGGAATATTTTCAGCTGAGTTAGAGTTAGAGTCATGGTAATGAAAAATTTTATTTAGACAATATATAATAAAAAGTTTTATTGATCAATTCTTTTATCTCAAGTTGTTGCGCCACCCTCCAAAGCCGCCACTGACTTTTACATTGATAGAAACGTTTTAGTTGGATTATCAAATTAAATTTAACATTGACAAGATTAATAGTCCGCGTGGTTGTATTGAAAAGTTAATTATTAATTTAATTAAAGATTTTTGCCATTCTATTTCTAAGTAAGTAAATTTAAAGATTATAAATAAAAGAAATGTACTCGAATCACACAAAAAAAGTAATATATTTAGACCGGAGAATAATTAATTAATTTATTTATTGACTTAATCGTCACTGTTTTATTATTATTATTATTTTGTTAGGATGTTTTTTTTTCGAGATGAATAAAAATTATTCTTCGAAATCTCTTTTAATTCAAAACTCTTCGTTTAACGAGGGCGCCCGATAAAATTGGCGCGAATACGCCGCCGGCGATTTATCAAAAACCCCAAACCAATTCCTTTGGTACGCGTACAAAGCGAATAAAACGCAGGGAATCCCCAATAAGATCCCGATCAACATCCCCACCAACATCGTCCCATCTTTTTCGGGGTGATTCCCGTAAATATCTAAACACCGCATCGACGATTTCGATGCGTATAAATCGAAAAATTTGTATTTTTCCATCTCGATAGGAGCACCACATCTAAAAATTAATTTTTTATTAATTAAATGTTTAAAAAAATTTTAATTTAAGTAATTAACCTAATTTCTTTAGCCCCAATTGGATCTAATTGCAAATAAATCGGGATTAATTCATCCAACATCCATTGATTTTCGCATTCGCACGTCCAGGGATTCCCCCTTAAATCCAACGAAGTCAAACTTTCCCATCTTCCGAGGAAGGTAAAATTTAAATGCGTCAATTTGTTATCGCTTAAATCTAATTTTTTTAAATTGGGCCAAATCGAAGTTTCAACTTCTTCCCTCACCAAGGCTTTCTCATCGATTTTAATCAACTTGTTGTTGTTTTTTATAAATAATTCTTCTAAATTAATTAAATTTCCCAAAGAATTAGCCCCGATTTCGATTAAATTCGGCATATTCGACATTTTTAACACCTTCAAAGTCTTCGTGATGGGAAATCCGTTTTTGGATGTTAAATTTTTAATCGGATTTCCATCGATGATTAATTCCTCTAATCTTTTACTGTCTATTAATGTTTCAGGAATGGATTCAATCTGGTTTAGAGATAAATCAAGTTTAACCAAGTACGCGGGGGTGTGCAGGAAATATTGAGGTAAATTTTGAAGCCCACAAGAGCTCAAATCTAAAACTTTTAACCGTTGTATTCCCGTAATGGCCGTTAAACTCGGTTGGTCTAAAACTTTAAAAGGATTCCCCCCCAAATAAAGTTCCTCCAACGTCATTTCGATGTGTTGGAACACATCTATCTTTAAAGTATGGAAATTATTGTGATCTAATCGCAGAATTTTCAACGATATCAACGGATAATCGAACCCATCGAGGTGTAAACCTTTAAAAACGTTTTCGTCCAAAAAATTAATATCGTTGTAACTCAAAATTAACTCAACCATATCTTGGAGATTTTCAAAAACGTTCGCTGAAATCTTCTCGATCCCATTTCTGCTTAAATCCATCTTTTTCAAATTACTCTTATTAAACTTATCGTTTAATTCGCGCATGTTTAAATTGCTCAAATCGATCGAGTTTATGTTATACATCAAGGATATATTGTTGTTTTTTTCGAACCACATCTCTTCTTGGTACAATTTCGATAACACCAAAGCTGAGGAACAATTCACGTCTGGATTAATTAACGTTTCGTTCACGCAAGAACAAGTTTCGCAAAAAGGGGTGCGATTCTTCGAAACGTCACTTTTAACTTGGTCCATTAAGACGATTAAAGCGAAAATTTTTAAAATTAAAGCCATTTTTTAAACACTACACCTTACAATCACATTTGTTGAGTCAAAATGGTTAAGTTTTCCGTTTATCAGCTCGGTTATCTTTCCTTATCAATGTTTACGGATCGTTTTATTAAGGGTTTGTGGATTTATCGTTCATTACGGATTAATAAGCGTTTTTCAGATGAATTTTGTACGATGAATCAGGTGTTTACGAAATATTGGGTAAAATTAAATTGTTTTAAAACAATTAAATGACAGTTTTGACAGTTATGTCAAATTAATTATGTGAAGGTTTATAGATTGCAATAATTTAAGTGATTTTGCTTGTTTAAACAAGATCGATTTATTGTTTTAAAACGAATATTTCCTCAAAATTAAAGATATTTATAAATTAATTATTAAAATTGATTTAAAAGAGAATCAAAAGATGGCGCTGATCAACAGATGACAATTAAGTGAAGTGATTTTTAAACAGCAATAGTTTTTATTAATAATTTAATGGGAAATGTGCTTTTATTTGTTTAAACAAGATCGATTTAATGTTTTAAAACGAACATTTACTCAAAATTAATGATTATTTATAAATTAATTATTAAAGTTGTTAAAAAAAAAATCAGAAGATGGCGCTATAGTGTTGAATTTCGTAAAAATGGGGAGATAATTAAATTTATTACAAACAAATTAATTAACCTTAATTTCTATTTAATACTAATTAAAATTAAGATTAATTTATAAATAATATTAACAATTTTTAGATTATTTGAATTAAGTGAAGTTAGCAACCTTGATAACACTAAGTCAAACTTTGACAGTTAATGTGAAAGTGGTTTTTAAGCATTTAAAACGTTTTTAATTAAAAAATGCTTTATTTGGTTAGTGTAATTAGATATAATTCGTGAATTTAACACCAAGTAATAAAGGTAAGCGAAATTTATGATTTATTTATGATGAAAATCGAGTTAAGTGAGATGTTTCAAAAAATTGCAATATTTTTGTTATGATTTAATGAGAAATGCGATTTTGTTTGTTTAAACAAGTTCAATTTAATGTTTTAAAACGAATATTTACTCAAAACTAAAGATGTTTATGAATTAATTATTAAAATTGTTTTAAACGAGAATCAAAAGATGGCAGTTATGTCAAATTATGTGAAGTGATTTTTAAACAGAAATAATTGTTTGTTAATAATTTAATGGGAAATGTGATTTTATTTGTTTAAACAAGATCGATTTAATGTTTTAAAACGAATATCTCCTCAAAATTATGGATATTTACAAATTAATTATTAAAATTGTTTTAAAAGAGAATCAAAAGATGGCGCTGATCAACAGATGACGATTAAGTGAAGTGATTTTTAAACAGCAATACTTTTTGTTAATAATTTAATGGGAAATGTGCTTTTAATTGTTTAAACACGATCGATTTAATGTTTTAAAACGAATATCTACTCAAAATTAATGATATTTATAAATTAATTATTAAAGCTGTTTTAAAAAAAAATCAAAAGATGGCGCTTATAATGGTGAATTTCGTAAAAATGGGGAGATAATTAAATTTATTACAAACAAATTAATTAACCTTAATTTCTGTTCAATACTAATTAAAATTAAGGTTAATTTATAAATAATATTAGCAATTTTTAGATTATTTGAATTAAGTGAAGTTAGCAACCTTGATAACACTAAGTCAAACTTTGACAGTTAATGTGAAAGTGGTTTTTAAGCATTTAAAACGTTTTTAATTAAAAAATGCTTTATTTAGTTAGTGTAATTAGATATAATTCGTGAATTTAACACCAAGTAATAAAGGTAAGCGAAATTTATGATTTATTTATGATAAAAATCGAGTTAAGTGAGATGTTTCAAAAAATTGCAATATTTTTGTTATGATTTAACGAGAAATGTGATTTTGTTTGTTTAAACAAGTTCGATTTAATGTTTTAAAACGAATATTTACTCAAAACTAAAGATATTTATGAATTAATTATTAAAATTGTTTTAAAAGAGAATCAAAAGATGGCGCTGATCAACAGATGACGATTAAGTGAAGTGATTTTTAAACAGCAATACTTTCTGTTAATAATTTAATGGAAAATGTGCTTTTATTTGTTTAAACAAGATCGATTTAATGTTTTAAAACGAATATTTACTCAAAATTAATAATTATTTATAAATTAATTATTAAAGTTGTTTAAAAAAAAATCAAAAGATGGCGCTATAGTGTTGAATTTCGTTAAAAATGAGGAGATAATTAAATTTATTACAAACAAATTAATTAACCTTAATTTCTATTCAATACTAATTAAGATTAATTTATAAATAATATTAGCAATTTTTATATTTTTAGAATTAATTGAAGTTAGCAACCTTGATAACACTAAGTCAAACTTTGACAGTTAATCTAAAAGTGGTTTTTAAGCATTTGAAACGTTTTTAATTAAAAAATGCTTTATTTAGTTAGTGTAATTAGATATAATTCGTGAATTTAACACCGAGTAATAAAGGTAAGCGAAATTTATGATTTATTTATGATAAAAATCGAGTTAAGTGAGATGTTTCAAAAAATTGCAATATTTTTGTTATGATTTAATGAGAAATGTGATTTTGTTTGTTTAAACAAGTTCGATTTAATGTTTTAAAACGAATATTTACTCAAAACTAAAAATATTTATGAATTATTTATTAAAATTGATTTAAAAGAGAATCAAAAGATGGGAGTTATGTCAAATTATGTGAAGTGATTTTTAAATAGAAATAATTGTTTGTTAATAATTTAATGGGAAATGTGATTTTATTTGTTTAAACAAGATCGATTTAATGTTTTAAAACGAATATCTACTCAAAATTAAAGATATTTATGAATTAATTATTAAAATTGTTTTAAAAGAGAATCAAAAGATGGCGCTGATCAACAGATGACAATTAAGTGAAGTGATTTTTAAACAGCAATACTTTTTGTTAATAATTTAATGGGAAATGTGCTTTTAATTGTTTAAACACGATCGATTTAATGTTTTAAAACGAATATCTACTCAAAATTAATGATATTTATAAATTAATTATTAAAGCTGTTTTAAAAAAAAATCAAAAGATGGCGCTTATAATGGTGAATTTCGTAAAAATGGGGAGATAATTAAATTTATTACAAACAAATTAATTAACCTTAATTTCTGTTCAATACTAATTAAAATTAAGGTTAATTTATAAATAATATTAGCAATTTTTAGATTATTTGAATTAAGTGAAGTTAGCAACCTTGATAACACTAAGTCAAACTTTGACAGTTAATGTGAAAGTGGTTTTTAAGCATTAACACCGAGTAATAAAGGTAAGCGAAATTTATGATTTATTTATGATAAAAATCGAGTTAAGTGAGATGTTTCAAAAAATTGCAATATTTTTGTTATGATTTAATGAGAAATGTGATTTTATTTGTTTAAACCCGATCGAGTTACAACATTTAAACGAATATCATTTAAAACGGTTTTAATTAAAAAATCATTTAAAACGTTTTTAATTAAAAAATGCTTTATTTAGTTAGTGTAATTAGATATAATTCGTGAATTTAACACCCAATAATAAAGGTAAGCGAAATTTATGATTTATTTATGATAAAAATCGTGTTAAGTGAGATGTTTCAAAAAATTGTAATATTTTTGTTATTATTTAATGAGAAATGTGATTTTGTTCGTTTAAACAAGTTCGATTTAATGCTTTAAAACGAATATTTACTCAAAACTAAAGATGTTTATGAATTAATTATTAAAATTGATTTACAAGAGAATCAAAAGATGGCAGTTATGTCAAATCAACAGATGACGATTAAGTGAAGTGATTTTTAAACAGAAATAATTTTTTGTTAATAATTTAATGGGAAATGTGATTTTATTTGTTTAAACAAGATCGATTTAATGTTTTAAAACGAATATCTACTCAAAATTAAAGATATTTATAAATTAATTACTAAAATTGTTTTAAAAGATAATCAAAAGATGGCGCTGACTAACAGATGACAATTAAGTGAAGTGATTTTTAAACAGTAATACTTTTTGTTAATAATTTAATGGGAAATGTGCTTTTGTTTATTTAAACAAGATCGATTTAATGTTTTAAAACGAATATTTACTCAAAATTAATGATTATTTATAAATTACTTCTTAAAGTTGTTTAAAAAAAAATCAAAAGATGGCGCTATAGTGGCGAATTTCGTAAAAATGAGGAGATAATTAAATTTATTACAAACAAATTAATTAACCTTAATTTCTACTCAATACTAATTAAAATTAAGGTTAATTTATAAATAATATTAGCAATTTTTAGATTATTTGAATTAAGTGAAGTTAGCAACCTTGATAACACTAAGTCAAACTTTGACAGTTAATGTGAAAGTGGTTTTTAAGCATTTAAAACGTTTTTAATTAAAAAATGCTTTATTTAGTTAGTGTAATTAGATATAATTCGTGAATTTAACACCAAGTAATAAAGGTAAGCGAAATTTATGATTTATTTATGATAAAAATCGAGTTAAGTGAGATGTTTCAAAAAATTGCAATATTTTTGTTATGATTTAATGAGAAATGTGATTTTGTTTGTTTAAACAAGTTCGATTTAATGTTTTAAAACGAATATTTACTCAAAACTAAAGATGTTTATGAATTAATTATTAAAATTGTTTTAAAAGAGAATCAAAAGATGGCAGTTATGTCAAATTATGTGAAGTGATTTTTAAACAGCAATAATTTTTTGTTAATAATTTAATGGGAAATGTGATTTTATTTGTTTAAACAAGATCGATTTAATGTTTTAAAACGAATATCTCCTCAAAATTAAAGATATTTATAAATTAATTATTAAAATTGTTTTAAAAGAGAATCAAAAGATGGCGCTGATCAACAGATGACAATTAAGTGAAGTGATTTTTAAACAGCAATACTTTTTGTTAATAATTTAATGGGAAATGTGCTTTTATTTGTTTAAACAAGATCGATTTAATGTTTTAAAACGAATATTTACTCAAAATTAATGATTATTTATAAATTAATTATTAAAGTCGTTTAAAAAAAAATCAAAAGATGGCGCTTAATAGTGGTGAATTTCGTAAAAATGGGGAGATAATTAAATTTATTACAAACAAATTAATTAACCTTAATTTCTATTCAATACTAATTAAAATTAAGGTAAATTTATAAATAATATTAACAATTTTTAGATTATTTGAATTAAGTGAAGTTATCAACCTTGATAACACTAAGTCAAACTTTGACAGTTAAGGTGAAAGTGGTTTTTAAGCATTTAAAACGTTTTTAATTAAAAAATGCTTGATTTAGTTAGTGTAATTAGATACAATTCGTAAATTTAACACCGAGTAATAAAGGTAAGCGAAATTTATGATTTATTTAAGAGAAATATCGTGCTTTAGGTGGGATTTTTAAAAACATAGCATTTTTTTTTACAATTAAAAGAAAAACGTGATTTTGTTTGTTTAAACCCGATCGAGTTACAACATTTAAACGAATATCTACTTAAAATTGAAGATATTTATTTATAAATTAATTATTAAAATTGTTTTAAGAAAGCACCAAAAGATGGCGCTGACTGCTCAAATTAATTACGTGATTTATTTAGTATTTAAAACGCTTAATTAAAAAAAATGCTGTGTTTATTTTTTTTGCAATTAAACCCAATTTGTGAATTTATCACCAAATTATAGAAATAAACGAAATCTTTAAATAACTTTTTATTTTGACATTTAATGTCGATAAAGTAGATGTCTTTTTAACGATTATAAAACATAACCTTATCTTATCATCATCTGTCATCATAATGTAAAAATTAGAAATAAATTAATTGAGATAAAAACTAAAAACCAGCCGAAAATGCACCCCTTTTAAAACCAAACCGAGCGTAATCAACTAAAATGCAGATAAGCATCGATATTGGTAACCAAAAACCTCACGATGGGCCGAAAGACTCGTTTGCTTCCAGGTATTGTTCGATAGCGCGTTTCCTCTACCTTGTGATACTCCTCTT
This sequence comes from Onthophagus taurus, assembly GCF_000648695.1. Classification (NCBI taxonomy): domain Eukaryota; kingdom Metazoa; phylum Arthropoda; class Insecta; order Coleoptera; family Scarabaeidae; genus Onthophagus; species Onthophagus taurus. Next base: position 31,025 of record NW_019280838.1, read on the forward strand.
CGTGATAACGGCCGTTTTATATTTATGCAAGCACTATCTACGAACCGTACTGTATTGGTTAGAAAATCAAGATTCCATCATCATATCGTCTACGATTATTGTGTTATTTATAATCGTGTCGTTTCCGTTAAGTGTAGGATATATAGTGGTTGTGGGGGCTGCTGGTTACCTTTTTGGAATACTAAAAGGTTTTTGTTTGTCGGTTGTTGGGGCGAACATCGGGATTTTAGTGGCTCATAATGTGATTAAATTGTTGGGGCATCACCAAAAAGTGAGACGACTCATCGATAATGAAACGTCCGCGGCGATAATGAGGGTGTTATCGGGGCCCTCTTGTTTCAAAATAGTGTTGTGCGCGAGATTAACCCCGATACCTTTCGGTTTGCAAAACGTTATTTTCGCTTTGAGCAATGTGAACACTCAAATTTATCATTTCGCGTCGTGTATTGGGTTGTTTGCTGGCCAATTTATGGGGGTTTATGTTGGATCGACGTTGAGGTCGATGCAAGATGTTTTGGAAAATCAACATTTTTCAACTGGGACTTATATTTTTGCTGGGGCGCAGGTAAAAATTAACTTAATTAAAACGAAAATTAAATAAAAAAATTTTTAGCTTGTTTTAGCTGCTGGATTAATCGTTTGGTTTGGTGCTAAAGCTAGGAGTGAACTTTTAAAAGCACTAAATGAAGCTGAAAGTAAATTACCTGTTGGGGAAAAAACTACAAAGGCTGGTTTTAATTTAGTTTGAGGTTAAGATGTTTTTTTTTGGGATTATATTTATTAATTTTTGGAATGTACTTACATTAATTTAAGTAAAAGATAAGACTGTCTTCAAGAAAACAATATAAGTATTTTTTTGGATTTTTTGATTATTTTAAACACCATATCATAGACTTTTCCATATTGATGAATACAAGATGTGTAGGTAACTCATAGGCTATTTGCTTATTAATTACTTGCAAGGTAAAAATGTTATTTATATATGATGTTGGTTGCCATAGCAACGAAACAAAAAACAATACAAACAAGCAAATATCGCCAAAAAATGTGCCAAGATTAATAAAGAAACTTTTATTTGAAACATTTTTCTTTAAAACCACAAAATGGGGAAGTTATTGGCTATATTCTAGATATTTGACACACCCTGTATATTCCATGTTCCGTTTTTCTAGCTCCAGTCTTTTTTATTGACTTATTTAGCGCTTTATTTTAAGGTTTTTTTTGAGAAAGGAGTTGCTAGCCCCTAGTTTTAACCCTTCTCCACTGTAGGTGCAGTACATCAAAGATATACAGGATCTGTCACGACGAGCTGAGTCTATATGTATGTGACAAACTACTTGCACTATTATTCTGAAATTTTGCATACAGTTTGCCATTAAAAAGTGAATGACATTAATCAATATTAAATTAACATTCAATAATTTAACACGACAATCTTTGAATCGTGATTAACGTTTTAAACGCATAATTTTATACTTGGTAATAAACAATATTGTTAATTTAAAAGATGATATCCTCCATGTTTAACCCTCATAATACCATGGGGTCACTGGAGACCCCACGGGTGATGTAAATGTAATTTTCTAATAATATTTGCAAGCTGAAAATTCTGAAAAAAATTGACTTCCTAAAACATTTTTTTCTAAGAAATAGTTGAAGTACAATTTTGTAACTTTTATAGTTTTTATAAAAAAAGTACAAAATCACACGTAATACCATTGGGGTCATAAGTTACCCCAGCTATTCATACGTGCTGTGCTTCTCCGTTTTCTACGCGTGCTGTTAAGGTGGGTTCATGCAAAGTGTTTTAGTTTTAGTCATAGTCATAAGCGTTTGCTTTAGCTGTAGTTATACGAAAAGGGATTGGTTCATGCAATATTTAAGCACAGCGTGCCACAACTCGTACCAAATTAAAAAAAAAGAAATCGGGAGTGAAACTGTTTTGTTTATTATGAATAAAAAGAAAATTGTTGTCGCTGATAGTGTAATGTGCTTGAATGTAGCTCTATTAATCGCACAAAGATTAAGAAAGAAAAGACGACGGCGTTTTGGCAGAAGACCAATCAATAAAAATAGAGAATTAGAGGAATATTATGCCACTCTGATTAGAAACATGTTGGAAAAACAGGAAAACGATTTACAATTTTTTAAATATGTTCGCATGTCGTTCGAAGAGTTTAAGGAATTGTTAAGACTGGTTGAACCTTTTTTAGCAAAAACGCCAAATAAAGGTGCAATTTCACCGGCTCAAAGCTTGATAGTAACCCTACAATAAGTTTTTGTTTAATTTTATATTATAAAAAAATTTAAATTATGTAATAAAATTATTGTAGTTATTTGTCAGAAGGAAGTTTTATGCAAGAACTAGCTTGGAATTTTCGAATGGGAAAATCCACTGTACATTATATAATTAAAGAGACAACAACTGTTCTGTGGGACGTACCCAGAGTGTTCCCAGAGCTAACAAGATACATATTAGCCTCTGTTGAAGATACATTCCACAAACGATGAAAAAATGTCATGCCCAACTGTATCGGGGCTGTTGATGGGAAACACATCCATATGCAAGCACCAAAAGCATCGGGAAGTGAGTTCTTCAATTATAAACATACCTTCAGCATTGTTTTAATGGCAATTAAAAGTCAAGTTTTAGTGGCATGTGTAGATGCGGATTATAATTTCATTATAACAGATATTGGAGCTAGTGACAGAAATGATGACAGCATTATCTGTAAAGAATCTTCTTTCGGCAGAGCTTTTTTAAATGGAAACATAGATATCTCTTTTCCAAAGAAATTGTCTAGAAGCAACATTATACTTCTACATGTTGTGAGTGATGCTGCGTTTCCTCTAAGGGAAAATATAATAAGACCATATCCGACAGCACTTAGGACTAGAAAAAAACATTTTCAATAATCGTTTATCCAGGGCAAGGAGGACCGTTGAAAATGCGTTTGGTATACTCTGCCAGCGGTGGCGAATTCTACGGAGGCCAATTATAGCTAGGGTAGACGTAGTAGAAAATATTGTAAAAGCCACAGTAGCTTTACATCACTTCCTTCGTATTGAACGGCAAAACGAAAGGTACTGTCCTCCAGGATATGGTGATACTATTCAGTCAGAGTCAGGGGAAATTATAAATGGTCAGTGCGACCAATGCCACTGCAAAATATAGAACGGGTTGGGAGCAACAATGCGGCAAGAAGGTTCCAAAAGAACAGAGACTTGTTGTGTGAATATTTTAACGGTAATTGGAAGTGTAACATGGAAATATTCATAAATAATGTTTTTGTGTTTAATTTCAAAACAAGATATAAATAAAAATAACTCTATTGATTTTGAGTCAATTTGGTCCGCATTTGATTCCATTGAAATAATTGTCGAAACAATAACGCACAACAACCTTAATACAATAAAATACAAAACCTAACTGACCTAACCTCAATTTATAAAATAAAACAAAACACTGCTATATTACAAGGACCACAAAAGAGACAAGTGCGCATGCGTCACGTTACGACCGATTGTTTTAGCTTTAAGAAGTTAAAAGTTGGGCAACTCTTGGGACTAGGACAAAAACCATTTTAGTCGTAAGGTGTTGCATGAACAGTACTAGTATTACACAATACCTTAACTTTCCACTCTTACGACTATGCCAACAACTACGACTAAATCACGTTGCATGAACCCACCTTTACATTTTATTTTGTTTACCTTAATCACTTCCTACCTATCCCTGTCTATTCGGTACTTCCCCTAGTTCTAAATTTTGAATAGTCCTCGTTGCCATAATTTATCCTGTATCTGGTCATTCACGTTGTTATCATGGCTCGACGTAGTGCGCTTCGACCTGGTAAAACAAATACAGAATTTGAAAGTGAATTTGAAAATTTTTGATTTAACTAGCGGGTTTTGATTCTACACGCCAAAATTTTACAGAAGAACAAAAAGAAACTTAAAAAAATTACTAATTGTTAGAAGTGAATTTAGAAAATGTTGGATTTAATGAATTTTTATTCCATACGCCTCACTTAATCTTTTTTTTACAGCTTATTTAGCCACGTTCAGTATGGTTGGATATAAACCATGTGCGGTTACTGGGTGTGACGACAGGATATGCAGTCGACACCGATTTCCAAATCCGTGTAAGCAGTTGAATAGATTTGATGAATGGGTGAAGGCAACTGGTAACTCAAAATTAGTTATGTTGGAACCCAAGAGAGTGTACGAGTCATATAGAGTTTGTCATAGGCATTTTACCAAGGCCGACAAAACTAGTAATATGTATTTAAGGAAGAATTGCATGCCTTCGTTGTTTGTTTTTGCCAGGTTAATTTGTTTTATATGTTAATATGTTTATGATACAACAAGCAAGTTAAACTAAAGGTTGACGTTTTGAGTATCAAAAAATTCATGTATTTAAATATTAATTTAGGTCCCAGGGTATCTGTTCCTGTTCCATCACCTGCGCCACAGATTGATGAAGCCACATCTGCATCGTTGGATGCTCTCAATGGTGTAACACCATCTAAAATAATGCGATTTTCAACTCCAATTTGTTCATCATCCAAAGAATCACGTAAGTAATTATTTGATTAAATGTTACCGTTGAGCAATAAAAATTATTAACCCTTTCGAGACGACACTTTGTTCATAATCAATGACCCACAGACGGGCGTCTTAATATTGGTAGCGTGACTGACGTCGGATATTTCCGACAGAACATTTCTGGATTCTGGACAGAACAAAAAACAAATAAATAGATGAAAAGTAAAAAAATAATTATTATTATTACTGTATTTCTGAACAACTAAACATTTATTATTGTATTATTATCGAAATAAAAATGGATACAGAAAACTGGACTGACTGCACTTCACAAAAACTCTCAAAGTTTGGTGGTTGTATGATATCTCTCGAAATAAGGTACGATACATAAACCTACATTACACTCTTTGCACATGTATCGAGATTCCTTTCTTTTTTTGACTCCTGTGGTAGTGTTGGTACAGACCATACAGCGCCGTAAAGCTCGCTTTGATTTTTGGGTGTCCGGTACCAATGCAGGAAAATGACGTTCTGTAATCCTTTTCAAATTATGGCAAACACGAGGTGGCACTTTACGCTGAAGGCTATCTCTGATAAGAATAAGAATATTGGTTATTATAATGAAACAAGAAATCTTTGTTGTTACCTTTCTAATAACTGACGAATAACATTCTTATGAAATACAGCTAGCGGAACCTTTTTCTCATTTTGTGTCAAAAATAATGCATGACTATTTAGTAAACAAATGTCCAAGACATGAAAAAACAATTTCTTGTACCATTTGACGTTTTTTCTCATAGAATCTATACTGCTTATTAGCATATCCGATCGATCAACAGCTCCAATTTGTGCATTATAGTCTAACACGCACAAGGGCTTCTTTATATTATCTCCAGATTTACGGTCCAGTTTAGGAAGAGTAACTATTTNCCCTTTCCATACTGCCAACCCACAAACAAAAATCCAAACGTTTTGCTTCATCGCCGACGTCCAAAACATGATTAAAAGCTGACTTGTATGGATGTATCTTGTTGTGTTTTAATATCATCTGAATTTGCGACTTTTTAACAAATTGCAGATTTTCAGCTCTTATTCTTAATGATAATTTCGGGTGTTCCTCTACTGAATGTAATACCAACAAAGTGCTTGCATCAATTTCATCGTATCTCTTCTCTTCTCTAGGTATTCGCAACAATGATTCAGTGCTTAAAACCTTCAAAATTATTTTACGGCAAGTAGTCTCAGACCTCTATGCTACGCCAGAAGGTGTAGGGAAATTAACAGACAAGGATTCCTTTGTGATTACTTGTGGCGTAGCATAGAGGTCAGTGCAACCGTCCGGCAAACGGGAGACCTAGGTTCGAGTCCCGGCGCTGCTAAATTTTCCTTTCAGTTATTCCTGTCCTTAACGTGTAAAGGTGTCCTTCCTTCTGGTTGTGTTCCATTTATATGTTACTTACACGTTTATATTAATTCCACTTATTGTTTTAAAAAAAGTAGGCCGATATTTTCGAAAATTGGTACCTACCTTTTACTACCTTTTACTTTTGAACAACTTTTCCTAGAAGCTTATTTCCTTGTCTACTCAAATAAATGCACTTTATTCTTGTACCATTTAAAGCTTTTTCAATTTTCTGAACACCGCGTATAAAATATGTTAAATGTTTCTATCCAAATCTTACTCTAAGAACTAGCAAAATTTTTTATCAAAATTAAATTTTTCGATAAAATTAAAAATAAAAAGGTTTTTCCTATTCAACACCTTTTCCGTGGACATACTGTACATGGCAAAGTATACCAAAAGCGTTTTCTGTTACTCTTCTAGCCCGAGATAGTCTGTAATTAAAAACTGCTTTCTTTTTGTCCTCTAAAGGTACGGTTTTCCAACCTAAAGCCTAAAGCCAATGTTTCAATGTACTGTCATATATACCTGAAGATATAACAACAATGCCCTCTACGTTTGTAAAATATCCTATTTCACCTTGTCAGAAGCTTGCCCTGACTCTAAGGTAAGTTTATGTACTTTGTTAATTTCAACAACTATAGAAAATCACGATTATAAGAAAGTATGTGCTGTGCGTAAATGTATAGGTACGGTTTGTTCCAGGTTTCTTGCTACCGGAGAGTCATTTCGGTCGATGTCTTTTAATTTTAGAATAACCATAACCATATAAGTAAAATCATCAGAGAAGTTTTGGAAATACTGCGTATGAAGTTGCTCCCGATTTATTTACCAAACCCTACAAAACACATTTGAAACAAAAAGCTGACGATTTTGACGCTAGATGGAATTTTCCAAATTGTTGTGGAGCAATAGATGGAAAACATATTCGCATAGTTTGCCCGAAAAAAAGTGGAAGCCTATACTTTAACTATAAATCATATTTTTCTATTGTCTTATTGGCAATAATTGATGCTGGGTACAAATTCACATGCGTTGATGTTGGTGCCTATGGTAAAGAAGGAGATAGTGGAATATTTCAAAGATCTTCTATTTACCAAATCGTACATAGTAACAACTTTTTACCAGAGCCGACTGTTTTACCCTGGACTGATACTGTTCTACCTCATGTCATTGTCGGGGACGAAGCATTTAAACTAACTGAAAATGTTTTACGACCTTATCCTAGAGATCAAGCTAACGCAGACAGAGAGAAGAAAATATTTAATTATCGTCTGAGTCGAGCCCGAAGAACATCGGAGAATGCGTTCGGCATTTTATGTCAAACTTTTCGGGTATTTTATACACCTATTGCAACTTTTCCAACGCTCGTAGATGATATTGTCATGGTTTCATGTTGTTTGCACAATTTACTCAGAGGTTCACGTACAGCTAATCAAAAAGAAGATGATGTTGATATTGTAATGCCCAGCGAAAATATGGTACCTTTACGTTACACAGGTGGGGATACCTCAGGGGCAGCATTTCAAAACAGAAATGCTTTTAAAGGTTATTTCAATAGTAGATTGGGAAGTGTTGGGTGGCAAATGAGGCACATTACTAGAACTGATATTCAGTAACGTTTATTAATAAAAGTAATACAAACAAATACAAGCTTTATTGTCTTAACTAAAAAGTTGTGCTGCTGAATAAATCAGCACAGTCTTCGTACTCTTTCGGTTGCTCAACGGAACTTGGTGTCGCGTAACTCGAGTCTGTATAAGCTGTTGTAGCATCAGAGTCTCGCCTTGCAGGAGTATACGATGGAGTAGAACTCAAAGGACCCGTAGGGACAGACACTCGATTTAGGGAGCCATACGATGATGTAGAACTGATTCCATAACATTCCAGCTCTAATTCACTTATTACTTCCATTACTCGCATCTTAGCCCGAGCAGCTAGCGCTGGTGGAAATGTCATGACAGTTTCTGCCATACTCGCAAAAAATAATTTTATCGGATGAGGATTGAACGATCTTTTGCCCTCTTTTTCATCGCGTCCAATAATTCTTCGTTACTTGTTTTTCTTTTTCTTGTTGGCATGTCCTGAACTGACTCCACTATGTTGTCTCCACACTGACGATCTTGAAATTTTGCCATTTCGTCCACTGTTTCAGTGTCTTCCGGTGCCTCTAATTCTGTCGTTCCGTGTCTTTTTTCCAAGATATCTTCATTAGTTACATTGTGTACTGCTTGCGCTGAATTATCTTCCTCATTTGCCGTTACGTTGGTTATGGTTCTAAAAACAATGATTAAATTTACAGTTACCTCAATAATTTACCAGTATGCGTCTTACTGTCTATATGGCGCCACTCTATCAAGAAAAGCTAGTGCATCCATATGTTCCTATTTGATGGTTCGTCTGGCTGCTGAACCTGTTCCGTGTTTGCTTTCTTTTTTGTTTTTCCTTGCACTCCTCCACTTAAATATAAAGCACACATATTTTTAATTTGTCATCGTTTTTTGATCCACCAAATACTAACCACTTTTGTTTACCACCTGTGAAATGTTCTCCCAGGTATTATCTCGTACATTTTGATCCTTATATAGATTATGTTTAGGATCGTAGATGGCAGAATGCTGAGCGACTTCATTAATCAGAGTTTCATCTTCTTTGGAAAATCGTAATCTGTGACCTTTATTATATTTCGCCATATTTTAATAATTTGTTGGGCCTGCCGACACTTGACACTACACAGAACTTCAGGTATAGCGATTAGCAAAACGCGCGCGTTTAAGTTGCCTCCGAAGCAAGTCGATTGTGGAACGCGGCGTTTCCCTAAAACGTGTAGCAACTTGTTGCAGAAAATAGACCGCCTACGTACATATGCATATGCAGCAACCAGCGCGTCTTATCGTTACCTTTAGTTGTATCGATTAATTGCTGCAGATAGACCGTACCTTAGCACGGACAAGGGCTTCTTTATATTATCTCCAGATTTACGGTCCAGTTTAGGAAGAGTAACTATTTGGTTTTCATGCATTGTAGAAAGCGTGGTTACATCCCTGCGGTCCTTCCATTTCAAGGCTAATAATTTCTCAGTGCTTTTCCATACCGTCTCCCCTTTATTCAATTTTTTCTTTAGATCTGGCATACCTCTCCGATTTTGTCGCACTGTTCCACAGGTGTTCGTTTTTCTATTGAGCAGAAACAAAGATAGCGAAGGGCTCGTGTAGAAATTATCGGTATAGAGGGAATGTCCTTTATCTAGGTATGGCATCAACAATTTAATTACAACTGCACCTGTAATTCCCAAAAGAGGATTAGTTTCGGTATCAATATCTGTCTCCTTTCCAATATAAACAATAAAATCTAGAATGTAGCCTGTCTCGCAGTCGCACAAGACATACAACTTGATTCCGAAACGATGCCTCTTCGATTTTATGTATTGTTTAAATACAAGGCGTCCTTTGAAAAGTATCAAACTTTCGTCAATAACAAAAGACTCAAATGGATACATTGCATTCTTAAATCTTTCTTTAATTTTTGCTAATACTTGTAATTTTGAAAAGACGATCATGCTTTGAAGCTTCGTTATTGTTGCTGAAATGCAAATGTCTATATATCGATTGAAACCTATCTCTTGACATGCATTGTCCAAAAATAGGAGAATTTATTAGAGGATCAGTTGACCAATACTCATGCAAAGATAATTTTTTGTCTCTCGGCATTAGTAAATTTAGTGCTAAAAAAACATAAAACTCTGACTTATGAAGATCTTTCCAGTCATTTGTATTTTCTGTACCATAGCGATTTGTTTCATGTACGATTATGTCAACAATGTCTTCTGTGAAAATGCTCTAGAAGTAGTGTAATTCAGTTGAATTTGAACACATTGATCACATTGATCACTTATAAACGCATGTTTCTTAGGCTTAAATTCGTTATCTGTCCACTGTATATTGATCTCATGAAGCGGCTGTGCCTCTTCTTCGTTCTCGTTATTATTTTCAGTGGTGTCGTTCGCATTTTCTAAGTAATCGTCACCACTATCAGCACTCTCAAAAGACTCACTGTCGCTCGATGATTCGGGATTATATTCACTTCCGCTATCAATAAATGGTTCGTGGTTATCTACAACTTTTAGAATATCTCTAACTTCTTTGTCACCTAAATCACACCAGTTGTTGGATTGGGTATCAATTTTTTTAGCTCTTTTAGGACGCGAGGGACCTGCATCGTCTTCCGATGACATTTTGTACATTATTGAAGAAATTGAAACAAACATGTGCAACGCATATTCATCATACCTGCACTCTCGGTTACTGTCGAATATCTCCGTTAGATCGGATTATACCGACATTAGTTTCACAAGCAGTATAGAAGCAAGTCGGATATATCCGACACCAGTCTGAGAATCAAATTATGGAAAAACTGATATATCCGACATCCGTCTCGAAAGGGTTAATGATATAGTGGAAGACCAACCGCTATATGTCAGTGGCATTCAGCAGTTGAACTACACCTTGGGATTTCCCACTTGTTTAGTATTAATTCGTTTCATGAAATTGTGATATGTTTATGTTGTTGTATAGGTGGGAAATAAACGCATTATTATTATATATATGTCAATTTTTATATACAGATCCTAACCCAATCCCACACAATAATCCTGTCCCTGCTCGTGCGAAGAAATTACGACGGATGATCATGACGACGCAAGAGAAGATTTTACGTAGTTCCACGAAACAGCTACGACGAAATCTTGCTGTATCGCGATTTCGTAATCGTAACTTTAAAGTACGTTTGCGGCAAGCTCAACTTGCATTGAAAAATGTTCCATTAAGAAAGATGGCACACCTGAACAAAAACGTAGTTCTATTTTGCGAGATGCAATTACGAATTTCAAGAAATCGTGCAAAGGGTCGCCGTTTTAGTGACGATGAAAAATTGCTTTGTCTTAGCATTTACAAGCAGTCTGGACGATGTTATCGATACTTGAGTAAGTTATTTAATTTACTGTGCAAAAATACTCTTGTAGCCATGTTAACACGACTGAAGTGCCAAGCGAGCATAAACGAATCGCTCTTCAAAAACATCAAAACTATTGTCGAAAAATTTTCAAATAAAGATAAAATATGCTTATTAATGTTTGATGAAGTGAAATTAACACCTCACCTCGATTACAATGGCAAGGTAGATTGCATCTACGGTTTTGAGGATTATGGGGAGTTGAAATCAAATAAATTCGCCGAATATGCTCTCGTGTTCCAACTACAAGGAGTTGCAAGAAAATGGATACAACCCGTGGCATACATATTGTCTGGTGGACCTGCAAAAAGTATCAAAATAGCGAATTTGATTACGCAAGTAATTGGTAAGGCAAAAACCAGCGGCTTGAGGGTGATAGCGACGGTATGTGATCAGGGCAGCAATAACCAGGCAGCAATAACCAGGCAGCTGTTAACCATTTAATGCAGAAAAAGTAATAAACATAGATGGAGACGTTATTATTCCCATTTTTGACCCACCCCACCTGATTAAAGGGATAAGAAACAATCTCCTAAACAAAACCTTGTGTGTAAGTATTAGCTAATCAAAGAAATATAGTTATTTAATTAATTACGTTGAATTTCTAGGTGAAATGAGTTTGGATGGGCGAACAGTGATGGAGAAGAATTTATTTGATTCTTTAAATGGATCAAGTACTTTTAATAAAGAAGGCAAGCCTTTGAAAGCGGCAGTATCAGCAAAGAGTGGACATGAGGAATTTTTGAGAAAATCTATAAGTTCACTGGAAAACATGTATTTTGTGGACAATGTATTCTGTAAAAGTAATTCCACCCACACTAAAAAATTTTATTAAATTCTCCACATCACTTCGTAAATCAGGACTCGAACATTTTTTTGGGCAAATTCGTCAGCACCGAGGTCGAAATATTAATCCAAACGCCAGACAATTTAGCGAATCATTTAGATCATTATTAGTGCGCAATCATTCAATCAATAAATAATCATTCTTTGGGAGGGAATTGTGAAGCAGGTAGCGATGTAAATTTATTAACTTTAAAAACGTTTTTGCAAAAAATGAAGATATTAATCAGCCATTTGAGTCGCTAAATTTACTTCAAAATACCATCAGTATAGACAAAATTCAATGGCTATGTTGCCAAAAAAGCCACAGCAAAATTTAAGTGTCAGTTTTGTAAACTACATATTTTGGAAAACAATCCACAAGAAAATTATGCAGCAAACAAACTGATATTTCGCAAAAAATACGGAACATCTAAATTGTTTTATTGCAATGAATCATTTTTATCAACTTTAATAAAATGTTATGAAATTGCATTAAATATACTGCATAATCATTTCGTCAGTAGTACTAGTATTTCAAAATTTATTATTAAAAGTATTTTAGATAATATTACATTTTCTTTTATGTGTGATCATCGCGAAAAAATTATTTACTACATTTTAAATATATTTATTAAATTATTAATTTACCACTTTTGTAAATGTGTAAACAAAGTACTTGCTAAAAAAGAGGATATATTTTGACAGACATATCACCAAGTAGAAGTGTGTATTTATCGGAAAACTGACGTAAATCATTAATTAATAAACGTAATTATATATAAGTTAATTTTTAAGTTCTAATCGATTCATTTTTTATTTTTAGAATGATGTTTCCTCTCCCTAACGTAACGCCGAGATAATCCTAAATCCTCGAAATTCCTTCGTCTCTACTTTATAGGGTTTCATCGTACGAAATGAAGAGGATGCACGTTGAAAAAGGACGTATCATATAGGTCCTATATGTATAACAAGCGCAATATTGGTGAAAAAAATCGTCCCAGTTAAGAAATAATTTTTAGGACAAATTAAAGGTTAAACAATCTTGTTCGTTAAGAACGCGTATAATTTGTTGCTTCGATTTGAAAATGATTTGATCAAAAGTAATGTTTAAAAACGATGTGTTTTGTGGGTTTTTGTAACTGTATTCTTTGTAAAGAAAACTGACCCATGTGGAGAGAACTGAGGGAACGGGACATACATAGACAGGAGAAAAGATCAGTCAGGGAGATAGTGACAGACTCCGCTGTGGCAATAAAGAGAGAGCGAACAGGTACTAGACGGACGATATGAAGAGGATTGGAACACATGATAAAAAGGTTTAGCGAGCTGAGGAAGGAGGCGATGGACTACAGGCAGATTTTGGGCAAGAAATGGATGAGTGGGGTGATATTGGGAAGAGGAGCCACGAGTGTGGAGATGAATTTTTCTAGTTATCGCGGTTTTTGAGTTATAAACACAACTTAGATTTTTTTAAATCCTATATTTTATTTTTTTATTGAACTAGAATTTTTTCAAGGTTTTCAATGATATATAAATACTCTTATACCTTTATAATCAACCTCGAAATTTAAAGAAACGCATTATTTTATAAAGTAGGCTATGATAAATTAAGTGATCGCGTTGCTAGGATACCGGAATATATAAAGCAAATTTTGTTAATTATTATCAAATTGAATTTTGAATATTTTACCAGCACAGGAATCTATAAACCTAGCCCAAATTGCACAATCTTCATTAATAAATCGTACCTTTCACAATCTACCCAACATTGTCCAACGTTCATAATTTCCCCCAACATTTCTTATAAATCTAATCCATTTGAATTCAAAAATAGGATCCAGCAATGATATTGTGCCCACTTATATGGATATCCATGGAAACGTGATGGTTGAAAGATCAACTATTGAGACTACAAGCTATATTGTGACATATTATATCCATAAATATAAACAAAATAATAGTTCCAGTTCTATTCTGCTTTTATTTTTTATGCAATAAATATAAATTTGATTTTCGCACTTGCTAGTTTTAATTTTTCCTTACCCCAGTTTCAAACCAAGCCGGTAAAACAGTATTAATTGGCATTAGTTCGGCTATTCAATAAGAGATGGTACAATTATTTTTGTTAGCCAAGTTCCAAACCAACCGAATTTCAAAATTAATTTCGATTAGTTCTATAATCAAATAATAGATGGCGCCACTTTACAAAATAATTGATGGTTCGAAACTCGGCTAATGAAAAAATTATACTGGGCGGTTCAAATAAAAAGGCAATTTAAAAAAAAAGTCGTCTAGAAAAATCGTACTTTTAATTTTTGTTTCAGCCACCCGGTATAAGTTTTTCATTAGTCAAGTTTCGAACCAATGCAATTCTGACAATAGTTCGATATGTGAATAATAGATGGCGCCACTATACAAAATAATTGATGGTTCGAAACTCGACTAATGAAAAAATTATACCGGGTGGCTCTAATAAAAGACCGATTTAAGAAAAATATCGCTCCGAAAAATTGATGTTTCAATTTTTGCATGGAACACCCGGTATAGTTTTTTCGTTAGCGGAGTTTCGAACCAATCAAGTATCACTAGTAGTTCGATAACTATATAATAGATGGCGCCACATTAGAAATAAACGATGGTTTGAAACTTGGCTAAGGAAAAAACTATACCGGGTGATCCAAATAAAAAGTCGTTTTTAAAAAATGTTGTCCGGAAAAAATCGGATTTTCAATTTTCGCATGGATCACCCGGTATAATTTTTTCATTAGCCGAGTTTCGAACCAATCCAATTTTGTCGTTAGTTGCGCATGTGATTGATAGATGGAGCTACTTGATAAATAAGCGTTGGTTCGAAACTCGGCTAATGAAAAAATTATACCGGGTGGCCGAAATAAATGAAAAATATCGCTCCGAAAAATCGAAGTTTCAATTTTTGTTTGAGACACCCGGTATACTTTTTTCGGTAGCGGAGTTTCAAACCAATCCAATTTTACTAATACTTCGGTGATTAAATAATAGATGGCGCCACATTTGAAATAATTGATGGTTCGAAACTCGGCTAATAAAAAAAATTATACCGGGTGATCCAAATAAAAAGTCGTTTTTAAAAAATATTGTACCGAAAAATCGGATTTTCAATTTTCGCATGGATCACCCGGTATAATTTTTTTCGTTAGCCGAGTTTCGAACCAATCCAATTTTGTCGTTAGTCGCGCATCTGATTGATAGATGGCGCTACCTAATAAATAAGCGATGGTTCGAAACTCGGCTAATGAAAAATTATACCGGGTGGCCGAAAAAAATGAAAAATATCGCTCCGAAAAATCGGAGTTTCAATTTTTGAATGAGACACCCGGTATACTTTTTTCGGTAACGGAGTTTCAAACCAATCAAATTTTACTAATACTTCGGTAACTAAATAATAGATGGCGCCACATTTGAAATAATTGATGGTTCGAAACTCGGCTAATAAAAAAAATTATACCGGGTGATCCAAACAAAAAAGTAGTTTTTAAAAAACATCGTGCCGAAAAATCTTATTTTCAATTTTTGCATGGGACACCCGGTATAGTTTTTTCATTAGCATAGTTTCGAACCAATCAAATTTCACCAGTAGTGTGATAACTAAATAATAGATGGCGCCTTAGTTGAAATAACCGATGGTTCGAAATTCGGCTAATGAAAAAATTATACCGGGTGGTTCAAATAAAACGTTATTTTTAAAAGATAAATTGAATTTCTAATTTTTGTTTATAATTTATTATTAGTTAAGTTTCGAACCAACCCAATTTTCACTATAGTTCCGCTCGTGAATAATAGATGGCGCTATTTTTCAAATAAGCGTTGGTTCAAAACTCCACTAATTCAAAAATTGTGATTTTAAACAAATAGGGAATTAAAAAAAAATAGAATGTTGTTAAAACAATTTTATTTATTCAATTCCTTGCATTTTCACGAGTTTCTTTAACAACTTTATCAAAAGGCGTGAACTCAAAATGGGGTTCTTCAGCAAGTTGTTTTATTGATACTTCAGAAGATTCATCAACTAAAGGTAATTAATAGGATTTTTTTATGTTACAAATACAGCAATTTTCCAACGCGGAACACTTCAATGTGTAGAAAAATATAATATAATATAATCCATAATAATTAATTACTTAATGACACGAGATTTATTTAAATTTAATTTGATTAAAATGACTAAATTATAACATATTAAAATTAAAGTTGAGTTCTTGAATCAGAGATGGCGCCACATCAAACGTCACTTCGCAATTTACCTTCAAAATCTAAAAAAAATTACTTATAAATCGAAATTTTAACTAATTATTTATTTACCATGAATAAAATCGATTTGATTAGAATGAATATTTTTAATATCCACCATCAAATCCTCAAACTTTTTTACATCACCCTTCAAAAATAACGCTTTACACTGCAATAATTGCGATCTCAAATGATCCTCTTCTAATCGAAGGGCTAAATCGGTGTCTTTTATAGCATCATCATACATCTTTAAATTAATCAAAGTTAAGGCTCTGTTATTATACAACGTAACGTTATCTTTAATTTGTTCTATCGCTTTGTTATAACAATTCAAAGCCTTTTCAAACTCCCCCCTTCTAAAAGCCAACCCAGCTTGCTTTTTAAACGTCTCCATCTTTTCTTTACGCACCAAACGATCTTTATACCGTTTATCAGCATCTTTCGAGACCGAAGCCATAAAAGCCTCTTGAGACATCGTATTTTCATCTTTAGGTTCTTCAAGCGCTTTTTTGTTAATCAACGTTCGTTCACTTTTTATCTTTAAAATCGCAGTTTCTTCATCGATATTCTCCAAAACGTCTTCGTTCATGTGTTTTAGGTAATTATCGGCTTCTAAAATTCCCATTTTTTGTTCAGATCGATCGGTGGCCGATAATTTTTTAACGATTCTTCCAACTTCATTTACACGGTGCATGAAGTTATTAAATTCTTCGTTTAAGTGGTGATCTTCGGAGTTTTTTAATAATTGCTCCATTTTTTTTGTTTGAATGAAATTTGTATTAATTTTTAGGTTAGGATTTGTTTTGAATTGATTGATTGGAGGGTTGCTTAGCAACGATTTTTTTTTTATTTTTAAATTTATTTATTTACAACTTTTAATTAGATTTATGTATAAATGTATAAAATAATCGATTATAAAGAGATTCGGACGGATATTTATAATAATTAACTTTAAAAATGATTAAAAATTAGGACGGGAATGTTTCGTTGGGTTTATAGGTTATGTTAAACGTCAAAATTGTCAAAATGAAGAAACATAACCTAAAAGGATCTTTTTTTTTTGTTGGACGGATTATTATAATTTGTTTTATAATAAGGGTTATTTTTAGAGATTCTTAAATTGGAATTGTCGAAACCGTACTATACCTTGTGGCAGTCGTTGTACTCGTGCTGTTATTATCCGAAGTTTCGGTAAAAAACGAGATCGATCTTGACGGTCCGGGACGGTTTGTTGCTAAATTAATGTCGTCGGTTAAACAGGCATCGTTGAAACCGTGCTGTGGGGTGTCGTCGGACGAGAGCCCGCCAGCGAAGGGACGGTCGATGCATTCAGAGATTGCATCGTTCCCATCTTTTTGTATCAAATCATGATTAAACAATCAAATAATAAACAAAAATGTTGGAAAGTGTGTTAAAAAGTGGATGAAAAAGTGTTTTTTTGCATATTAATAAGAAAAAAAATAATAAAATAAGAAATTCAAGAATCACCAAGTCGCTTAAAAATCGATAATTTTTATTTTAATCGATCGGAAATCACTCAAGTAATCCGTTACAAATCAAAAAAAAGTGCGGAAAAGTGTAAAACTTACAAAAAAATTGCTTTAAAGTTTTGACGTGACGTCATCAACCGTGCTAACCATATACAGTGTGTTACAATTGGTACGTACTGTATATAGTTGTGTAATTGGTATTAATATAACAACAGATAACGCAGCAAATATAAAAGTAGCTGTAAATTTAAGAAATTGGGAACATATTTCTTGTAATTGAGGACCTTAGGATGAAAGTAAAAAGTATTGTAAAACATTTCAAAGAAAAGCTACATTTTATGTTTAAAAGAATTTTGGAATTAAAAGATGCGGTATCATCCTGCATAGATTCTCTCCTTAATCCNTGATTAAAATGACTAAATTATAACATATTAAAATTAAAGTTGAGTTCTTGAATCAGAGATGGCGCCACATCAAACGTCACTTCGCAATTTACCTTCAAAATCTAAAAAAAATTACTTATAAATCGAAATTTTAACAAATTATTTATTTACCTTGAATAAAATCGATTTGATTAGAATGAATATTTTTAACATCCACCATCAAATCCTCAAACTTTTTTACATCACCCTTCAAAAATAACGCTTTACACTGCAATAATTGCGATCTCAAATGATCCTCTTCTAATCGAAGGGCTAAATCGGTGTCTTTTATAGCATCATCATACATCTTTAAATTAATCAAAGTTAAGGCTCTGTTATTATACAACGTAACGTTATCTTTAATTTGTTCTATCGCTTTGTTATAACAATTCAAAGCCTTTTCAAACTCCCCCCTTCTAAAAGCCAACCCAGCTTGCTTTTTAAACGTCTCCATCTTTTCTTTACGCACCAAACGATCTTTATACCGTTTATCAGCATCTTTCGAGACCGAAGCCATAAAAGCCTCTTGAGACATCGTATTTTCATCTTTAGGTTCTTCAAGCGCTTTTTTGTTAATCAACGTTCGTTCACTTTTTATCTTTAAAATCGCAGTTTCTTCATCGATATTCTCCAAAACGTCTTCGTTCATGTGTTTTAGGTAATTATCGGCTTCTAAAATTCCCATTTTTTGTTCAGATCGATCGGTGGCCGATAATTTTTTAACGATTCTTCCAACTTCATTTACACGGTGCATGAAGTTATTAAATTCTTCGTTTAAGTGGTGATCTTCGGAGTTTTTTAATAATTGCTCCATTTTTTTTGTTTGAATGAAATTTGTATTAATTTTTAGGTTAGGATTTGTTTTGAATTGATTGATTGGAGGGTTGCTTAGCAACGATTTTTTTTTTATTTTTAAATTTATTTATTTACAACTTTTAATTAGATTTATGTATAAATGTATAAAATAATCGATTATAAAGAGATTCGGACGGATATTTATAATAATTAACTTTAAAAATGATTAAAAATTAGGACGGGAATGTTTCGTTGGGTTTATAGGTTATGTTAAACGTCAAAATTGTCAAAATGAAGAAACATAACCTAAAAGGATCTTTTTTTTTTGTTGGACGGATTATTATAATTTGTTTTATAATAAGGGTTATTTTTAGAGATTCTTAAATTGGAATTGTCGAAACCGTACTATACCTTGTGGCAGTCGTTGTACTCGTGCTGTTATTATCCGAAGTTTCGGTAAAAAACGAGATCGATCTTGACGGTCCGGGACGGTTTGTTGCTAAATTAATGTCGTCGGTTAAACAGGCATCGTTGAAACCGTGCTGTGGGGTGTCGTCGGACGAGAGCCCGCCAGCGAAGGGACGGTCGATGCATTCAGAGATTGCATCGTTCCCATCTTTTTGTATCAAATCATGATTAAACAATCAAATAATAAACAAAAATGTTGGAAAGTGTGTTAAAAAGTGGATGAAAAAGTGTTTTTTTGCATATTAATAAGAAAAAAAATAATAAAATAAGAAATTCAAGAATCACCAAGTCGCTTAAAAATCGATAATTTTTATTTTAATCGATCGGAAATCACTCAAGTAATCCGTTACAAATCAAAAAAAAGTGCGGAAAAGTGTAAAACTTACAAAAAAATTGCTTTAAAGTTTTGACGTGACGTCATCAACCGTGCTAACCATATACAGTGTGTTACAATTGGTACGTACTGTATATAGTTGTGTAATTGGTATTAATATAACAACAGATAACGCAGCAAATATAAAAGTAGCTGTAAATTTAAGAAATTGGGAACATATTTCTTGTAATTGAGGACCTTAGGATGAAAGTAAAAAGTATTGTAAAACATTTCAAAGAAAAGCTACATTTTATGTTTAAAAGAATTTTGGAATTAAAAGATGCGGTATCATCCTGCATAGATTCTCTCCTTAATCCAGTACCCGGGCTGTTTAAGTTGTTGAAACCATTTGAACAGCTTACTAAACAGTTTAGTACAGAACATTTCGTGTCTTCATCAAAAATAGTAGTATTGATAAATGCAATTAAAAACAAAGTTTAGAATGACATCCAAAACGAAACATACAAAGATACCGCAATACACCAAATAGCAAAAATTTTTCAAAATTCTATTGAAGAACGTTTCAAAGACTTGCAAGTATTCCTGTTCAGCTCTAATGGATTCTAGATTTAAATCTAGAGTTTTATTTGAAGAGACCATAAAAATAGCGGAATTACAAATTACTAAGGAACTTCAGGATATGCAGCATTCTAACACCACTAATGCTGGCAGTTTTGAGCAATTGCGAAATGATGAGCGTGAAAAATCAGAGGAATCGGATCTACTTTGGACACATTTTGATAATGAAATATATAGAAGAACCGTTACTAAATAGAAAAGGTATTAAAAGGTACAAAAATAAATGTAGGGTTACGAGCGAACAAAAAAGTTCTGAGCAAACAAATTTTAGGGACACGCTGTATAGCATGGTTGCCGCCGCCCGATCAAAGTCAAAATTGGTTCAATGATTTTGCTTGATATTTGTTTACCCTGTACCAAATTTCAACGCTCTATCATAAATGGTATTGAAAATATTTAGAAAAATGTGTTAAAATTTCTGAACTTTGATGGCCCATATCTTGGCCATTAAGACTTTTATAATAATTTTTTTTCACGAATCGTCATCATTTTTGCTCTAGTATATGAGGTTAGTTTTATGCCCCGAGTCACCGGAACACCCTGTATACAGGCTGTCCAATTAGTGCGATGTCGGACGATATCGTAAGGAGATATAGTCCGATATCGCACTAATTGGACACCCTGTATAGAGAGCATCTAGTGTTCTATTAATAGTACATAATGTTCTGCCAGCAGCTTTCAGACTTCTGCCAGCTATAACTAATCTTCTGCAAGCAGGTTTCAATCTTCTATTGTCAATATTTTGACTTCCATTAGCAAAATTAAGAGTTTTATGTGCCATAATTTCAACATAGAGTGCACCTAATATTCCATAAACAGTATCTAATTTTCTGTCCAATAAAAATATAACGCTAAACAACATTTAAAACTACAACTAACACTAGACCGAGAACTAGAAACATTCAAGACGGCAAAACAATTTTTGTTCGATATTTCCTATTTATAAGTGACGAGGAATACGATGCAGTGCAAACTAAAATTGTTAGAAATTCTGTCTAACCAAAATAATGCAAAAATTCAATGAAAATTGGTTTTGCAGTCAAAAAGAAAGTGCCACAATGCATTTTTTTCATATTTGATGTATTAGAGATAATGAGTAATCTGCTGCAATTCAAAATTAAATTGATTAAAGATTCTGATCAACTCGAAATTTGCAAAAAAGTGACGAAAAACTAGTTTTGTAATGAAATTGGAAATGGCAGAAGTATTTTTGGTATTATTTGGCGTTTTAGACATGGTGAAAAATTTGCTGCAGCTTAAATTAAACTGATTAAAGAGTTTGCTCAATTCAAAATATTTTAAGAAAATTACTCAAAGAATTTGCTCAATTCAAAATATGCAAAAAATCATGAAAAACTAGTTTTGTAATGAAATAGAAAATGGCAGAAGTACTTTTTGTATTATTTGGTATTTCAGACATAATGAGAAATTTGCTGCAGTTCAAATTAACCTGATTAAATATGTTGATCAATCCGAAATTTGCAAAAAAAAATCATGAAAAACTAGTTTTGTAATGAAACTGCAAATGGCAGAATTATTTTTGGTATTATTTGGCGTTTTAGACATGGTGAGAAATCTGCTGCAGTTCAAATTAAACTGATTAAAGATTCTGCTCAACCAACAATTTGCAAAAAAAACATGGAAAATTAGTTTTCTAATGAGATAGGAAATGATAGAACTCTCAACATTTTTCGCAATGTTTTACGGAGATAATAAGCAATAATACTTCCTATTTCATTTAGATTTTGACGAAATCTTCCTTTTGACTTAACATTATTTAATGACTTTCTCCCCATTGAATATTGAATTCAATTTTTGGCCATCCTGTATAAGATACTCTAATACAACAAATGACAATCTATTTGAAAGCATCTGAAGAGTAATCGTGCCAATTTATACAACATATTTTTTTTATGTACAATTAAAAGGTGTAATAAAAACTATAGCATTTCATTTAAAATAACAATGTTATAGTCTATTTCCGGTAGACCGGAAGTGGCAGCCATCTTGAAAATATTTTAGATTGAAAGTTCTAAATGAACAGGCTACCAAAATTTCAAAACTGTACGAATAGTGGAACCTAAAAAAGTTCTAGTAAACCAGTTACGTGAGACACCCTGTATATATTTTTAATATACGTATAGAAAAAAAAATATTTATTGTTACCGTCGCACACAGGCGAATTTTTTAAAAATCTTGGCCAAAATTGCAAAAATTTAAGGAATAAGATTGAAAATGCAATTATTGCTATTTGATTAAGTAAACCCCAAGGTGCCTTGAAACACCTTCTTTATAATTATTGTAACAATCGCCACCAAAATATTTTAGTTGTCNATTAAAAAAAAATCGTCGATTTTTAAGCAATATGATCATTCTTGAATTTTTCCTAAAAAAGCAGTGACCATGTTAGCGAATTCTCTCAACATAAATCTTACCCATTATTTGCTATCTTTCTCTAAGCTAGATTTAATAAATTAATTAATTTTAATAAAAGCATAGAAACGTTAATAACTTTTTAATTACAATAAAGGTAAGAAAATTTACCCGCAAATTAGCCAAATCCTCCAATTTCGAAATATCGCTCAATTCGATGTAAAACGAATAAACCAACAACCATCCATAAACGGATAACAAAAAGAAAGTGATCCATAGAATGACCATAAAAATGTTGTAGGCGAATATTAAGTCGTTTACAAACGCAAAGAATAAAAAGGCCAAAAATCGGAGAATTGTAAAGCTTAAAAACGCCACTAACCAAGGAACCATTCGTTTTTCATATTCCTAAAAAAAAAATAACCTCAAATTTTATAAAACAACAAAAATTTGGGATAAAAACCTGTCTTAAAGCAACAATTAACATAATGCTGGTTATAAAAACTGCAATTCCAAATAAAACGGAAAAAACGGCAAACATATTCAATGCATTTCTCACTAAAAATGAATCAAATTAATTTTTGACACTCAACATAACCTCAATCTCACCATGTCTATTTCCAACATAAACGAATTCGTACGAAATCAAGTAATAACCATAATGTGTTGATCCAGGGGCTGCCATCGCATAACAATAAATATCGAATATCCCAGTAACGATCGTAAAAATCGATAAAAGCTAAAAAATTCAAAAAAAATTTTTTAGGTTATGTTAACCCATTTCGATATTTTCAACAATTTATTAAACTTACCAGCGAAAAAACCGCTGTAACCATACAGCTACGCTGCACATCTAAGAAAATCGATTTTTCTATGATCGGTTTATGATACCAAGGCACTTTTAGCGATTTTATGCTGCGACTGCTTCGTAAATTTGCGCTACTTCTTGTGGTGACGTGCGAATAAACGCTCGGAGTTCCGTGGCTTGGCGATTTCATTCCGTAACTCATTTTTGATTAAATCTTTATAAAATAAAAAAATTAAAGTTATTAAGAAGTTATTAAAACGATGATTCAGGTTTTGGGTGTAAACAACGAAGGTGTGGTTATAAATTGAAACGTCAACTGTCAAAATTTTAATGATTGAATATTTAATTAATTTGTTTTTAAATAATTAATTTTCGAATGATTTTTGATTTATTTTGGTGCCTTTTTAATGATAAAATAAAGATTTGAAATTAATTCTTTTAATAAAAAAGAAATTAAAATTTATCTAAGTAACGCCATCTTACGTGTACGTTAGCAACTAAATATGTAAACAATAATATGGGTCAAAATTTTAATTAGTGAATCTATTTTTGAACAATTGATTTTCAAATGATTTTTGATTTATTTTAATGCCTCGTTGATGTTAAAATAAAGATTTTAAATTAATTTTTTATTTGAAAATAGTTTATTTAATAGCACCATCTTACAGATTCCATCACAACTGAATATGGAAACAACTCATAAGGGGTCAAAATCTTAATGATTGAATATTTAATTAATTTATTTTTAAATAATTGATTTACGAATGATTTTTGATTTATTTTGGAGCCTTTTTAAAGCTAAAATAAAGATTTTAAATTAATCTTTTATTTAAAAAAAAATTAAAAATTAATGTAAGTAGCCATCTTACGGATACTTTGATAACTAAATATGTAAACAATGACGCCTATAAAGGTGAAATTTTAATTATTGGATATTTAATTAATTCATTTTTAAATAATTGATTTTCGAATGATTTTTGATTTATTTTGGTGTCTTTTTGATGTTAAAATAAAGATTTTAAATTAATTTTTTTTATTTACAAAAAATTAATGTAACTAGCACCATCTTACGGATACTTTGATAACTCAATACGTAAACAATGACGCATATATGGGTCAAAATTTTAATTACTATATATTTAATTAATTTATTTTTAAACAATTGATTTTTGAATTATTCTTGATTCATTTTAATGTCTCGTTGATGGTAAAATGAAGATTTTAAATTCATCTTTTATTTAAAAATAATTTATTTAATAGCACCATCTTACAGATTCCTTCACAACTGAATATGTAAACAACTCCTAAGGGTCAAAATTTTAATGATTGAATATTTAATTAATTTATTTTTAAATAATTGATTTTCGAATGATTTTTGATTTATTTTGGTGCCTTTTCAAAGCTAAAATAAAGNAATAAAATCGCAGTATATCATAAAATACTTCATCCTTGTTAATTGTATAGATATTTTTTAATTTCCACCAATTTTGAAGTAAAAAAATTGACAAAAATATCATTTTGGCCAAGATTTTTAACTAATTCGCTTCTGTGCGTCGTAAAGATAATTGAAAATCGGTTAAAATGAGCCCAAACTCGGCTAATTTACCTCAAAAAACAACCAAGATATTGCGATTTATTTATAAAAAAATTGAATATCGTTTCAAAATGGCCGTTTTTTTTTTATTTTTAATCTCGTTAATTGGGTTGTTTCTAAAGATAATTATATCGTGTTTGGGTTTATTTAAAAGCATTTTTAATCCTCTTTAAGATGATTTAGGTTATAAATCATTTTTATTATTACCATCTTAAAGATAATTAAAAATCGATTAAAATGAGCCCAAACTCGGCTAATTTATCTCAAAAAATAACGAAGATACCGCGATTTTATTAAAAAAAAATTGAAAATCGATTCAAAATGGCCGATTTTTTTATTATTAATCAGGTTATCTCGGTTGTTTTTAAAGATAATTATGTCGTGTTTGGGCTCATTTTAAATTATTTTTATCCTCATTAAGATGATTTAGGTTAAAAATCATTTTTTTTATTACCATCTTAAAGATAATTAAAAATCGTTTAAAATGAGCCCAAACTCGGCTAATTTATCTCAAAAAATAACGAAGATATCGCGATTAATCAGGTTATCTCGGTTGTTTTTTAAGATAATTATATCGTGTTTGGGGTCATTTTAAAGCATTTTTAATCCTCTTTAAGATGATTTAGGTTAAAAATCATTTTTATTATTACCATCTTAAAGATAATTAAAAATCGTTTAAAATAAGCCCAAACGCGGCTAATTTATCTCAAAAAACAACGAAGATATCGCGATTTTATTAAAAAAAAAATTGAAAATCGATTCAAAATGGCCGATTTTTTTATTATTAATCAGGTTATCTCGGTTGTTTTTAAAGATAATTATGTCGTGTTTGGGGTCATTTTAAATGATTTTTAATCCTCTTTAAGATGATTTAAGTTAAAAATCATTTTTAGTGTTACCATCTTAAAGATAATTAAAAATCGTTTAAAATGAGCCCAAACTCGGCTAATTTATCTCAAAAAATAACAAAGATATCGCGATTTTATTAAAAAAAAAATTGAAAATCGATTCAAAATGGCAGATTTTTTTATTATTATTTAGGTTATCTTGGTTGTTTTTTAAGATAATTGTATCGTGTTTGGGGTCATTTTAAAGCATTTTTAATCCTCTTTAAGATGATTTAAGTTAAAAATCATTTTTAGTGTTACCATCTTAAAGATAATTAAAAATCGTTTAAAATGAGTCCAAACTCGGCTAATTTATCTCAAAAAATAAGCGAGATATCGCGATTTTATTAAAAAAAAATTGAAAATCGATTCAAAATGGCCGATTTTTTATTATTAATCAGGTTATCTTGGTTGTTTTTTAAAATAATTATATCGTGTTTGGGTTCAATTTAAAGCATTTTTAATCCTCTTTAAGATGATTTAGGTTAAAAATCATTTTTATTGTTACCATCTTAAAGATAATTAAAAATCGTTTAAAATGGGCCCAAACTCGGCTAATTTATCTCAAAAAACAACGAAGATATAGTGATTTTATTAAAAAAAAATTGAATATCGATTCAAAATGGCCGATTTTTTTTATTATTAATCAGGTTATCTTGGTTGTTTTTAAAGATAATTGTATCGTGTTTGGGGTCATTTTAAATGATTTTTAATCCTCTTTAAGATGATTTAGGTTAAAAATCATTTTTATTATTACCACCTTAAAGATAATTGAAAATCGTTTAAAATGAGCCCAAACTCGGCTAATTTATCTCAAAAAATAACGAAAATATCGTGATTTTATAAAAAAAAAATTGAAAATCGATTCAAAATGGCTGATTTTTTTATTATTAATTAGGTTATCTCGGTTGTTTTTTAAGATAATTATATCGTGTTTGGGTTCATTTTAAAGCATTTTTAATCCTCTTTAAGATGATTTAGGTTAAAAATCATTTTTATTATTACCATATTAAAGATAATTGAAAATCGGTTAAAATGAGCCCAAACTTGGCTAATTTATCTCAAAAAATAAGCGAGATATCACGATTTTATTAAAAAAAAAAATTGAAAATCGATTCAAAATGGCCGATTTTTTTAAATTATTAATTAGGTTATCTTGGTTGTTTTTTAAGATAATTATGTCGTGTTTGGGTTTATTTTAAAGCATTTTTAATCCTCTTTAAGATGATTTAGGTTAAAAATCATTTTTATTATTATCATCTTAAAGATAATTAAAAATCGTTTAAAAAGAGCCCAAACTCGGCTAATTTATCTCAATAAATAACGAAGATATCGCGATTTTATTAAAAAAAAATTGAAAATCGATTCAAAATGGCCGATTTTTTTATTATTAATCAGGTTATCTTGGTTGTTTTTTAAGATAATTATATCGTGTTTGGGTTCATTTTAAAGCATTTTTAATCCTCTTTAAGATGATTTAGGTTAAAAATCATTTTTANAAAAAAGAATTCTTTTATAAGCTATTGTTTTATATTGAATAATACTTATTTTTTTACAAATATATTACAACTTTACACTGACGCACGTATAATATAAATCCATTTTTTCGAAGTGGCTAAAGGTTCTTCAAGGAAATAAAAAGTGATTTGGCGCACCTTTTTAAATCACGCAATTTTTTACTTTGTAACTTTTAAATTTAAAAATGAAATAGATCAAGGGGGCGTTGTACTTTGCGGTTTCGATTCGATTTCGATTTATCGGTGATAAAAGATGCGTTAAATCCTTTTTTTTGTTTTAAGTAGGCGATTTAAAAACGGTTTATATTTTGTAACGGATAGGTAGGTGGAAAATATATTTATATATATATAATATGCGTTTAGAAGTAATTTTTTATGCGTATTGTACAAATTAGAACCCCGAAAATTTTATTTTATTAATCTTTTTTTGGTTGGTATTTCTTTTGGTGTTGTCGCTTACAGTGTGCACTAAAAATTATTAATCATCTCTTTCATGGTACTTTTTTTTCGTTAAAATTGTCCTACCTACTTTGATCTATTAATATGCATTTTACAAATTAATTAAAAACGAATGGAATGCTTTTAATAAATATCTACTTTTCCTACTAAAAAAGAAAAAATTAAAAAAAAAAAAGAAATAAAACGAAGGCTCAGTCGGTCTCGGTACTAATAATAGTAAAAATCGTATAAAACAATTATTATTATGTATATTATTTATATTTATATATATTTTTAATATACGTATAGAAAAAAATTTTTTTTTATTGTTACCGTCGTAAAGATAATTGAAAATCGATTAAAATGAGTCCAAACTCGGCTAATTTATCTCAAAAAATAACCGAGATATAGACATTTAATTAAAAAAAAAATTGAAAATCGATTCAAAATGGCCGATTTTTTTTTATTTTTAATCGTGTCATTTGGGTTGTTTTTAAAGATAATTGTATCGTGTTTGGGGTCATTTTAAATGATTTTTAATCCTCTTTAAGATGATTTCGGTTAAAAATTATTTTTGTTATTACCGCCTTAAAGATAATTAAAAGACGATTAAAATGAGCCCAAACTCGGCTAATTTATCTGAATAAATAACGAAGATATCGCATTTTATTAAAAAAAAAATTGAATATCGATTCAAAATGGCCGATTTTTTTTAATTATTAATTAGGTTATCTCGGTTGTTTTTTAAGATAATTATATCGTGTTTGGGTTCATTTTAAAGCATTTTTAATCCTCTTTAAGATGATTTAGGTTAAAAATCATTTTTATTATTACCATCTTAAAGATAATTAAAAATCGTTAAAATGAGCCCAAACTCGGCTAATTTATCTCAAAAAATAACGAAGATATCGCGATTTTATTAAAAAAAAAATTGAAAATCGATTCAAAATGGCCGATTTTTTTAATTATTAATTAGGTTATCTTGGTTGTTTTTTAAGATAATTATATCGTGTTTGGGGTCATTTTAAATGATTTTTAATCCTCTTTAAGATGGTTTAGGTTAAAAATCATTTTTATTATTACCATCGTAAAGATAATTAAAAATCGATTAAAATGGGTCCAAACTCGGCTAATTTATCTCAAAAAATAACGAATATATCGCGATTTTATTAAAAAAAAATTGAAAATCGATTCAAAATGGCCGATTTTTTTATTATTAATTAGGTTATCTTGGTTGTTTTTTAAGATAATTATATCGTGTTTGGGGTCATTTTAAAGCATTTTTAATCCTCTTTAAGATGATTTAGGTTAAAAATCATTTTTATTATTACCATCTTAAAGATAATTAAAAATCGTTTAAAATGAGCCCAAACTCGGCTAATTTATCTCAAAAAATAACGAAGATATCGCGATTTTATTAAAAAAAAAATTGAAAATCGATTCAAAATGGCCGATTTTTTTATTATTAATTAGGTTATCTTGGTTGTTTTTTAAGATAATTATATCGTGTTTGGGTTCATTTTAAAGCATTTTTAATCCTCTTTAAGATGATTTAGGTTAAAAATCATTTTTATTATTACCATCTTAAAGATAATTAAAAATCGATTAAAATGAGCCCAAACTCGGCTAATTTATCTCAAAAAATAACGAAGATATCGCGATTTAATTAAAAAAAAAATTGAAAATCGATTCAAAATGGCCGATTGTTTTATTTTTAATCAAGTTATCTCGGTTGTTTTTTAAGATAATTATATCGTGTTTGGGCTCATTTTAAAGCATTTTTAATCCTCTTTAAGATGATTTAGGTTAAAAATCATTTTTATTATTACCACCTTAAAGATAATTAAAAATCGATTAAAATGAGCCCAAATTCGGCTAATTTATCTCAATAAATAACGAAGATATCGCGATTTTATTAAAAAAAAAATTGAAAATCGATTCAAAATGGCCGATTTTTTTTATTATTAATCAGGTTATCTTTGTTGTTTTTTAAGATAATTATATCGTGTTTGGGTTCATTTTAAAGCATTTTTAATCCTCTTTAAGATGATTTAATCATTTTTATTATTACCATCTTAAAGATAATTAAAAATCGTTAAAATGAGCCCAAACTCGGCTAATTTATCTCAAAAAATAACGAAGATATCGCGATTTTATTAAAAAAAAAATTGAAAATCGATTCAAAATGGCCGATTTTTTTATTATTAATCAGGTTATCTTGGTTGTTTTTTAAGATAATTATATCGTGTTTGGGTTCATTTTAAAGCATTTTTAATCCTCTTTAAGATGATTTAGGTTAAAAATCATTTTTATTGTTACCACCTTAAAGATAATTAAAAATCGTTTAAAATGAGCCCAAACTCGGCTAATTTATCTCAAAGAATAACGAAGATATCTCGGTTTAATTAAAAAAAAAAATTGAAAATCGATTCAAAATGGCCGAAATTTTTATTATTAATCAGGTTATCTTGGTTGTTTTTTAAGATAATTATATCGTGTTTGGGTTCATTTTAAAGCATTTTGAATCCTCTTTAATATGATTTAGGTTAAAAACCATTTTTATTATTATCATCTTAAAAATAATTAAAAATCGAATAAAATGAACCCAAACTCGGCTAATTTATCTCAATAAATAACGAAGATATCGCGGTTTTATTAAAAAAAAAATTGAAAATCGATTCAAAATGGCCGATTTTTTTATTATTAATCAGGTTATCTCGGTTGTTTTTAAACATAACTATATCGTGTTTGGGGTCATTTTAAATGATTTTTAACCCTCTTTATGATGATTCATGTTAAAAATAATTTTTATTATTACCATCTTAAAGATAATTAAAAATCGATTAAAATGAGCCCAAACTCGGCTAATTTATCTCAAAAAATAACGAAGATATCGCGATTAATTTAAAAAAAAAATTGAAAATCGATTCAAAATGGCCGATTTTTTTTATTATTAATCAGGTTATCTTGGTTGTTTTTTAAGATAATTATATCGTGTTTGGGTTCATTTTAAAGCATTTTTAATCCTCTTTAAGATGATTTAGGTTAAAAATCATTTTTATTATTACCATATTAAAGATAATTAAAAATCGATTAAAATGAATCCAAACTCGGCTAATTTATCTCAAAAAATAAGCGATATCACGATTTTATTAAAAAAAAAAAATTGAAAATCGATTCAAAATGGCCGATTTTTTATTATTAATCAGGTTATCTTGGTTGTTTTTTAAGATAATTGTATCGTGTTTGGGTTCATTTTAAAGCATTTTTAATCCTCTTTAAGATGATTTAGGTTAAAAATCATTTTTATTGTTACCATCTTAAAGATAATTAAAAATAGATTAAAATGAGCCCAAACTCGGCTAATTTATCTCAAAAAATAACGAAGATATCGCGATTTTATTAAAAAAAAATTGAAAATCGATTCAAAATGGCCGACTTTTTTATTATTAATCAGGTTATCTCCGTTGTTTTTTAAGATAATTATATCGTGTTTGGGGTCATTTTAAATGATTTTTAATCCTCTTTCAGATGATTTAGATTAAAACCCCCTGTATATAAATCTTGGGTTAACATTGCTTGTATCATTTGATATTGATTAAAAAAAATCGTCGATTTTTAAGCAACATGATCATTCTTGAATTTTTCCTAAAAAAGCAGTGACCATGTTAGCGAATTCTCTCAACATAAATCTTACCCATTATTTGCTATCTTTCTCTAAGCTAGATTTAATAAATTAATTAATTTTAATAAAAGCATAGAAACGTTAATAACTTTTTAATTACAATAAAGGTAAGAAAATTTACCCGCAAATTAGCCAAATCCTCCAATTTCGAAATATCGCTCAATTCGATGTAAAACGAATAAACCAACAACCATCCATAAACGGATAACAAAAAGAAAGTGATCCATAGAATGACCATAAAAATGTTGTAGGCGAATATTAAGTCGTTTACAAACGCAAAGAATAAAAAGGCCAAAAATCGGAGAATTGTAAAGCTTAAAAACGCCACTAACCAAGGAACCATTCGTTTTTCATATTCCTAAAAAAAAAATAACCTCAAATTTTATAAAACAACAAAAATTTGGGATAAAAACCTGTCTTAAAGCAACAATTAACATAATGCTGGTTATAAAAACTGCAATTCCAAATAAAACGGAAAAAACGGCAAACATATTCAATGCATTTCTCACTAAAAATGAATCAAATTAATTTTTGACACTCAACATAACCTCAATCTCACCATGTCTATTTCCAACATAAACGAATTCGTACGAAATCAAGTAATAACCATAATGTGTTGATCCAGGGGCTGCCATCGCATAACAATAAATATCGAATATCCCAGTAACGATCGTAAAAATCGATAAAAGCTAAAAAATTCAAAAAAAATTTTTTAGGTTATGTTAACCCATTTCGATATTTTCAACAATTTATTAAACTTACCAGCGAAAAAACCGCTGTAACCATACAGCTACGCTGCACATCTAAGAAAATCGATTTTTCTATGATCGGTTTATGATACCAAGGCACTTTTAGCGATTTTATGCTGCGACTGCTTCGTAAATTTGCGCTACTTCTTGTGGTGACGTGCGAATAAACGCTCGGAGTTCCGTGGCTTGGCGATTTCATTCCGTAACTCATTTTTGATTAAATCTTTATAAAATAAAAAAATTAAAGTTATTAAGAAGTTATTAAAACGATGATTCAGGTTTTGGGTGTAAACAACGAAGGTGTGGTTATAAATTGAAACGTCAACTGTCAAAATTTTAATGATTGAATATTTAATTAATTTGTTTTTAAATAATTAATTTTCGAATGATTTTTGATTTATTTTGGTGCCTTTTTAATGATAAAATAAAGATTT
>NW_019280838.1:63696-78531 GCF_000648695.1 Onthophagus taurus
TAGGTTATCTTGGTTGTTTTTTAAGATAATTATATCGTGTTTGGGTTCATTTTAAAGCATTTTTAATCCTCTTTAAGATGATTTAGGTTAAAAATCATTTTTATTATTACCATCTTAAAGATAATTAAAAATCGATTAAAATGAGCCCAAACTCGGCTAATTTATCTCAAAAAATAACGAAGATATCGCGATTTTATTAAAAAAAAAATTGAAAATCGATTCAAAATGGCCGATTTTTTTTTATTATTAATCAGTTATCTCGGTTGTTTTTAAACATAACTATATCGTGTTTGGGGTCATTTTAAATGATTTTTAACCCTCTTTATGATGATTCATGTTAAAAATAATTTTTATTATTACCATCTTAAAGATAATTAAAAATCGATTAAAATGAGCCCAAACTCGACTAATTTATCTCAAAAAACAACGAAGATATCGCGATTTTATTAAAAAAAAAATTGAAAATCGATTCAAAATGGCCGATTTTTTTTTATTATTAATCATGTTATCTCGGTTGTTTTTAAAGATAATTATGTCGTGTTTGGGTTCATTTTAAAGGATTTTTAATGCTCTTTAACACGATGAGGTTAAAAATTAAAAATTTTTTTTTAGCTAAGATTGTCGAAATCGTTAAATTTGAAATAACGAAAATAATTAATTTTTATTGCCGCCTCGATTCTCTTTTTCTTCGTATTTATTAATTAAGATTATACACACACATCACCGTCTAAAATATCAATTTGAGCATCGTTTAAAAAAAATTAAAAATTAAGTACATTTTTTTTGTGTTTAGCGAAGCAATAAAAATTAAAATCACAAAAATATTTAAAAATTTATTGCTATCTTTTTCTTGTTCGCTCATTTAGAATGTTTACCCTTTGTATCGAAATTTTAATTTTTTTTTACACCTAACGGACAATTTTTGTATTATTATACACCATTTTTGTTTTTTTTTTCGTTTCTTTATAGGTTACTATTAAATATTATTATTAAGTACTATTTTATTACCTAAATTTCTTTTTTTTTTGGACGAAAAAATTTTAATTCAAAAAAAATTAATTAATCATGATATGTAATTTTTAAAAAAAGAACGTTTTGATTTTTTTTTTAGGTTATTTTAACTCCCCGTGTATTTTAGTGCCCTTTTAATAAGTGATTTTTTTTTTAATTTAATAAATTTTATTAAATAATCGCGTTTAAAATCAAAAATTGGTTAAAATGAGCCCAAACACGGCTAAGTTATCTCAAAAAACAACCGAGATAACCAAAAAATTAAAAAAAAAAAATCGACGATCAATCCAAAATGGCCGACTTTTGTTATTTTTAAAATCGCGTATCTCGCGGGGGTTTTGAGATAAATGAGTCGAGTTTGGGCTCGTTTTGAAGGATTTTTGATTTTGGACGCGATTTTTTATGATTTTTTGGGGGTTATATTACCGGTTAACCTTAAAATTAAAAAAAAATCGTTACGTTAATTGGTGTTCTTCTTATTTTTTGCTTTAAATAAGTAAATAGAGGCTTTTTTAACACTTTTAATTTAAAAATAAATAATTATAAAAAAAATTGTATAAAAAAATAATTAATGTTCAGATCATAACCTCAAAAAAATTAATTAAAACTTGATTGAGTGATTAATTGAGCATCGAAAAAGGAAAAATTTAATATTATATGGAAAAAAAATCGTTTTTTTTCCTCTTCTTCGTTTTTTACAACCACAGACGGAATACAATAATATAAAAGCTAATATAACATCACAATCTGCGTTTATTTTTGTTTATTTTAATTAATTAATTAATATTTTTCTCAACGTTTTTCTTTGTTGCACTTTTTCGATTTAATCCCGCGTTTTTTTTAACTTTAAGAACTTAATTAAAAAGAAATGTTTAAACCAAGAACCCCTCGGAACCATTAACACGTATTTGAGCCCGAATATTTTGCACGCTGTTCATAATTTTCTTTTGATGACCCACCAACGTAATACCGAGCTCCGTGAGTTCTTTCACTGTTAAATTAACGACCGCATCCATAGTTTTTATATTACCCGAATGGAAATTCTCTAAATACCGATGCATTTTGATCGAATTTAACCATTCCTCAACAGAAGTAAAACTTGTTAAATCCGGGGCGTCCGCCGCCAATGGATTCGTTGATCTAAAAAGAATTAAATCAAATCAAAAAATAATAAATAAACACCCAGACGTAATCAAAAAAATCGAAAAAATCAAGCAAATTAATGTTTAAGCAAAAAAGTACCTCAGCAAAACTTAAAAACACCCAAAGAGAAGACACAGAAAGCGATATTTACACGTTATGGAATGAAACCCAAGCTGCGTCGTCATTACTCGTCCCATAAGCGGCATCTTTCCAACGATTCAAAACGACCCCGTTTTTTGTACGATTAAAATCGTCGAAATTATCCTCCCGGCTACGAGATAAATCGTTTAAACGCCCCAAATTATGAAAACTCGAAAAAAAATCGCCCTGTATGTTGTCGACGTTATTCGGGATGAGAACGCCCGGTATAACGTCGCGGCGCAAACTGTAAAAAACGGGGTTGTTTTCGTGGTTGATTTCGTCCGGGTTTTCGTGTTGTTGAGTATTGTACCATGGGTAAGGGTTAAAAGGTGGTTGGCGGCTACAATAAAGTGCAAAAAGAAATTTTCAACAAAAATAATAAATTTATTATTCGACCACTTTTTTTTTTAATTTGAAATACGAAGAATTTTGTTTTAGGTTATCGTTTTGACGTTAGATGGGGCTAAATTTTTATTTGACAGCTCACTTATTTTATACTTTATTTTTTTTTAATTCGGAGGAGTAAAATGAAAAGTCACATTTACACAGTAAATGTTTCTTCTATCGGCAGTAGATAACGGATATAGACAATATCTATCTTTAGCAAGCATTTTTTAGTATTGTGTAGGTAATATTTATCATCCGCAAGGAGTTTTTAGTCTTCTGCCAGCAGTATTTAGTCTTCTGCCAGCAATATTAGTATTCTGCAACCAATTTCTAGTCTATTGGTAGCAATAATTAATATTATATACGCAATATCTATTTTCTGCAAGCATTTTTTAGTATTGTGTAGGTAGTATTTGTCTTCCGCAAGGAGTTTTTAGTCTTCTGCCAGCAGTATTTAGTCTTCTGCCAGCAATATTTAGTCTTCTACAAGCAATATTAGTATTCTGCAACCAATTTCTAGTCTATTAGAAGCAATAACTAATATTCTATAGACAATATGTATTTTCTGCAAGCATTTTTTAGTATTGTTTAGGTTGTATTTTTCTTCCGCAAGGAGTTTTAAGTCTTCTGCCAGCAGTATTTAGTCTTCTACAAGCAGTATTAGTATCCTGTAACCAATTTCCATTATATTTGTAGCAATAACTAACATTCTATAGACAATATCTATCTTCTACAAGCATTTTTTAGCATTGTATAGGTAGTATTTGTCTTCTGCAAGAAATTTTTAGTCTTCTGCCAGCAATATTAGTATTCTGCATCCAATTTCTAGCCTATTGGTAGCAATAACTAACATGCCATAGACAATATCTATCTTCTGCAAGCATATTTTCGTATTGTATAGATAGTATTTGTCTTCAGTAAGGAGTTTTTAGTCTTCTGCCGGCAGTATTTAGTCTTCTACAAGCAGTATTAGTATTCTGCAACCAATTTGTAATCTATTGCTTGCAGTTAGTGACATGGTCTGCGTGTTCGTCGAATAAAGTGATGCTGTAGGGTATGCAATCAACATTTGCCGTTGTAGGCAAAAGCCGGGCCGCGCCATAAGAAAGCGCTTTTACTAAAATAGCATAATAAGATAAATATGAGCAAGTTGCTTCATATGAATATCTAAAATGACATTATTAAAATGTTATTATTAAAAAAAATGAACTTGTTTATAAAACCTTTGTCACAGTGATAAAGGTACAGCAGATCAGAAAATTGCATAGTAAAAGGGTATTTTTCTTATTTGCGCATTTATCAGCCCCCGAATTAGCATTAACATTGCCGTGTGGCCGCTCGCTTTTGCCTACAATGGTCACTGTTGGTTGCCTAACTTATTGGCATCACTCTTTTCCTCGGGAAATATGCGGAACGCTCTGTCCAGTTGATAACCATGTCACTGGTTGCAGTACCTAGACTTCTATTGACAATATTTGTCTTCTGCAGGCAGTTTCTAGTATTGAATAGGTTGTATTTGTCTTCGCAAGGAGTTTTAAGTCTTTTGCCGGCAGTATTTAGTCTTCTACAAGCAGTACTAGTATTCTGCAACCAATTTGTAGTCTATTAGTAGCAGTACCAAGCCTTCTATTGATAACATTTGTCTTCTGCAAACAGTTTCTAGTATTGTATAGGTAGTATTTGTCTTCATAAGGAGTTTTAAGTCTTCTGCCGGCAGTATTTAGTCTTCTATAAGCAAGGTTAGTATTCTGTAATCAATTTCTAGTCTATTGGTAGCAATAATTAACATTCTATAGATAATATCTATCTTCAGCAACCATTTTTTAGCATTATATAGGTAGTATTTGTCTTCCGCGCGGAATTTTTGGTCTTCTGTCGGCAGTATTTGATCTTCTACAAGCAGTATTAGTATTCTGCAACCAATTTGTAGTCTATTGGTAGCAATAACAAACCTTCTATAGACAATATCTATTTTCTGCAAGCATTTTTTTAGTATTGTCTAGGCGTATTTGTCTTCCGCAAGGAGTTTTTAGTCTTCTGTCAGCAGTATTTAGTCTTCTACAAGCAATATTAGTATTCTGCAACCAATTTCTAGTCTATTGGTAGCAATAACTAACATAGACAATATCTATCTTCTACAAGAATTTTTTAGTATTGTATAGGTTGTATTTTTCTTCCGCAAAATGTTTTAAGTCTTCTGTCGGCAGTATTTAGTCTTCTACAACCAGTATTAGTATTCTGCAACCAATTTCTAGTCTATTAGTACCAATAAGTAACATTCTATAGACAGTATCTATCTTCTGCAAGCATGTTTTCGTTTTCGTATTGTATAGGTAGTATTTGTCTTCAGCAAGGAGTTTTTAGTCTTCTGTCGGCAGTATTTAGTCTTCTACAACCAGTATTAGTATTCAGCAACCAATTTTTAGTCTATTGATTGCAGTACCTAGCCTGCTATTGACAATATTTGTCTTCTACAAGTAGTTTCTAGTATTGTATAGGTTTGTAGTGTCCACAAATTTTTGATCAAGATCGACTTTTTATATAAAACCCTTGCCAAGATAGACCGAAGGGTTCAAAATCTCTTTTTACATTTTAATACCAACCATCCTTTTTTTTTATTTTTAGTTCTTAGGTCTACATCTAGATATATTTCAGATTCATGATTTTGTTGGCGATCGACTCAAAACAGCTTCGCGATCGACCTTATGGACACCACTGGTATAGATAGTATATGTCTTCGCAAGGAGTTTTAAGTCTTTTACAAGCAGTATTAATATTCTGCAACCAATTTCTAGTCTGTTGGTAGCAATAACTAACCTTCTATAGACAATATCTATCTTCTGCAAGCATTTTTTAGTATTTTAGTCTATTGATTGCAGTACCTAGCCTGCTATGGACAATATTTGTCTTCTGCCAGCAGTTTTTAGTATTGTATAGGTAGTGTTTGTCTTCGCAAGGAGTTTCTGTCTTTTTCCGGCAGTATTTAGTCTTCTACAAGTGATATTAGTATTTTGAAATCAATTTCTAGTCTATTAGTAGCAATAACTAACATTCTATTCTGCAACCATTTTGTAGTATTGTATAGATAGTATTTGTCTTCCGCAAGGACTTTTTAGTCTTCTGCCAGCAGTATTTAGTCTTCTGCCAGCAATATTTAGTCTTCTACAAACAAAATTAGTATTCTGCAACCAATTTCTAGTCTATTAGAAGCAATAACTAATCTGCTGTAGATAATATCTATCTTCTGCAAGCATTTTTCAGTATCGTATAGGTAGTATTTGTCTTCCGCAAGGAGTTTTTAGTCTTCTGCCAGTAATATTTAGTCTGCTACAAGTAATATTAGCATTCTGCAATCAATTTCTAGTCTATTGGTAGCAATAACTAATATTCTATAGACAATATCTATGTTCTGCAAATATTTTTTAGTATTGTATAGGTAGTATTTCTCTTCCGCAAGGAGTTTTTAGTCTTCTGCTAGCAGTATTTAGTCTTCTGCCAGCAATATTTAGTCTTCTACATACAAAATTAGTATTCTGCAATCAATTTCTAGTCTATTGGTAGCAATAACTAACATTTTATAGACAATATCGATCTTCTGCAAGCATTTTTTAGTATTGTATAGGTAGTATTTATCTTCCGCAATGAGTTTTTAGTCTTCTACCAGTAATATTTAGTCTTCTACAAGCAATATTAGTATTCCGCAACCAATTTGTAGTCTATTGGTAGCAGTAGTCTATTTCTTTAAGCAGTTTCTAGTATTGTATAGGTAGTATTTGTCTTCTGCAGGAAGTATTAATATTCTGCAACCAATTTCTAGTCTGTTGGTAGCAATAACTAACCTTCTATAGACAATATCTATCTTCTGCAAGCATTTTTTAGTATTGTATAGGTAGTATTTGTCTTCCGCAAGGAGATTTTAGTATTCTGTCGACAGTATTTAGTCTTCTAGAAGCAGTGCTAGTATTCTGCAACCAATTTCTAGTTTATTGGTAGCAATAACTAACATTCTATAGACAATATCTATTTTCTGCAAACATTTTTTAGTATTGTGTAGGTTGTATTTGTCTTCCGCAAGGAGTTTTTAGTCTTCTGCCGGCAGTATTTGATTTTCCACAAGCAATATTAGTATTCTGCAACCAATTTGTAGTCTATTGATTGCAGTACCTAGCCTGCTATGGACAAAATTTGTCTTCTGCGAGCAGTTTCTAGTATTGTATAGGTAGTATTTGTCTTCGCAAGAAGTTTATGTCTTTTTCCGGCAGTATTTAGTCTTCTACAAGTAATATTAGTATTTTGAAATCAATTTCTAGTCTATTAGTAGCAATAACTGACATTCTATAGACAATATCTATCTTCTGCAAGCATTTTTTAGTATTGTATAGGTAGTATTTGTCTTCCGCAAGGACTTTTTAGTCTTCTGCCAGCAGTATTTAGTCTTCTGCCAGCAATATTAGTATTCCGCAACCAATTTGTAGTCTATTGGTAGCAGTAGTCTATCTCTTTAAGCAGTTTCTAGTATTGTATAGGTAGTATTTGTCTTCTGCAGGAAGTATTAATATTCTGCAACCAATTTCTAGTCTATTGGTAATACTTTGCTAGGAGTTTTTAATCTTCTGCCAATAGTATTTATTGTTCTACAAGCAGTATTAGTATTTTGCCAACTATATTTATCTTCTGCAAGCATTTTGACTCTTCTGCCAATAGTATTTAGTGTTCAGCAAGCATTTTCTAGTCTATTAACAGCAGTATCTAACCTTTTATAGGCACTATCTGTCTTCTGTAAACATTTTCTAATACTATATAGGTAATTTTTAACTAATTTAAGTTTTTTTTAAGAATGTTATTTTTAATCAAGAAACTATACCGTTGAACATCATCAGGTAATTTTATTTAAACACTTATTTTATGATTAAATTTATTAAAAAAGTAGATTAGGATTTGAATTTGGCTGGGTATAATTTAATAAAAATAAAATTAATTAGAAGAATGACATTTTTCGATGAAATTAAAAAAATTAAATTAACCAAAGCAGCAAAAATAATGATTTTAAGATAAAAATAAAGATGATGAAATAGAAATTTAAAATTAACTCATTAATAATTAATTTAAATTTCCCCCCTATTAATTTAGTTCACTTTTTACTCGTTAGATGGCGCTAATCGTCGATTTGTTTACAAACATTTTTAGTAAAAACTAATTTTTATTTAGTTCATTCTAAAAGGTAATTTAAGTTAAACAAAACAGTTATAACAACAATTACGAAAAATATTAATTTAATTAATTGTAAGCTAAAGTTATAAGTTTAATTCGCTCATTACCCGATAGGGTGCGGTGTCGAAGTCGATTTTATTGAATCGGAAATTTAATTTTTAATGATTTTTTCGCGATTAATCATTTAATTCGAGTAAATGAAGGCGAGTAAATAACATTATCATTCTTAACATGTTAAGGTGAGTGTTTTTGAGAGAAATTAAGCGGTGAGATTAAGTTTATTACTTAGAAAAAAGTGAGGTTAGATTTCCCTAAAACAATAATGCTTTAATCGATTTCTATTATTTATCTATTTATAGCTTAAAGTGTTTATAACTCACAAGTTAAGTTTAAATTATAAGTTTTAAATTAATTATTTTTTATTAAATAATTTAGCATTTCGCCGTAAGATGGCGTTGACGTTTGTGTCAAATTTTATTTTTAGGTTAAAAAATTTAATTGTTGTGTTTATTTGATTATTAATTATTAATTCGAGTTTATTTATCCCCACAGGTTAAAATTAGCGTAATTATGGACCAATCCACTAAAAGAAGTGTTTCGATTTTATCCATCAATTTTTATTTGAATTAATCGGACTCAATTGCAACTTTAAGGATTATTAGAGGTAAAAAATGATTCTTTTAACTTTTAAATTGATCTAATTCTTATTTATTTATTTACGCAGATTAAATTAAGTAATTATGGAATTTGATGGCGAGAATTTGAAGGTCTTTGTATTTCTTGGTAAAAGTGGTCGAATCAAAAAGAAATGATGTTAAAAAGCGATAGTTTTAGAAAAGGGGCGATAAAAAAATATAAATAAAGAGGTTAAGGGTGAGTTATTTAGGATTTAAAAAAAGATGAATTATAATACCGATTTTGGACTATTTTTCTTAAAGTTTCTGGCACGCGAATTAATTTGTCCAAAGTCTTGACTATCGATTGGAAAGTGGGTCTGTGCGTCCTTTCTTTTTGCCAACAATCCAACATCAATTGGTAAATAGCTTCTGGGCAGTCCATAGGGGCTGGTAATCTTTAAAAATTAAGCTTATTAATTAAAATATCACCTTTAAATGTGGTGTAATTACCTATATCCTTTTTCTATGCTTTTAATAACATCCTGATTGGACCAATTCCAATAGGGGCGCTCCCCATAAGACATCACCTCCCAACAAACGATCCCCATCGACCAAACGTCGCTCGCTGAGGTGAATTTTCTAAAAGCTATCGCTTCAGGGGCCGTCCATCGAACGGGGATTTTCCCCCCCTAAACGAAATTATTAATAAAAACTTAATTAGACTCCACAAACTTACTCTAGTGGTGTAAGCCCCCTCAGTTGCGCTCTCAATCTCCCTACTCAGCCCAAAATCAGCAATCTTGCACACCAATTGCGAATTAACCAGCACATTTCTAGCCGCTAAATCCCGATGGACGTAATTCATATCGCTTAAATATTGCATCCCCGCGGCTATCCCTCGTAACATCCCAACCAATTGGATAATCTGGAATTTCCCATCATTCGCCCTTAAGAAAGTATCCAAAGACCCATTTTCCATATACTCAGTTATAATCATGACCGGGTTCGATTTCGTGACGACTCCTTGCAAGAAAATCACGTTGGGATGCTCGAATTGCCCCATTATCGAAGCTTCGGTTAAGAAATCGTTTCTTGCTTTATCCAAAGAGCCGTTTTTTAACGTTTTAATCGCAACGCTTATATCATGTCCGTTAACGCGAAGCTTTCCCTTGCAAACGTCGCCGAATTCGCCGCCGCCGATAATCGCC
This sequence comes from Onthophagus taurus, assembly GCF_000648695.1. Taxonomy (NCBI): domain Eukaryota; kingdom Metazoa; phylum Arthropoda; class Insecta; order Coleoptera; family Scarabaeidae; genus Onthophagus; species Onthophagus taurus. The sequence continues at coordinate 73,415 of NW_019280838.1, forward strand.
TCGATGGTGATTAAACCGGCGTCGATTTCGCGCGCGAATTCTCGCACCGCTTGGTTGGGATCTTCGTAAGTGTGAGGATCGATGTATGTTCGTGAAGAACCTCCGATTCCCGTGAATAAAGGGGTTGTCACTAAAATGATTGTTTCGATTAATTTTGTTTTAAAAATAATTTGGGTTAAAAGAGGAATTTGCATGATATCTTTTTGATTTTATATAGGATTATTAATTAATAAATTAGATTAATTAAGATTATTTTAAGAAGCTTTTTGTTTATTTAATAACATCTAAAGCGAAAGGAAAATTAAAAAATAAATTTGGTTAAAATGAAATAAAAAAGAAAAAAAAGCGAGCTTTCCCCATACAAACGGTAATAATTAATTAATTACATGCATATTCCTCTATTTGGGTTAGAAAAGTTAAGAAAAAAAATTATAATAAACATGCTTTTTAGAGAATGTTTAAAACGTTTTGTTAAGTTGAGTTAAAATAAATTTTTGGGGAGACTCAGTGTATTACCATTCGTATGGGTTGCCACAATAGGTGGATTCTCCATGTTATGATGCACTAGAAAATAAAATTTAAACAAAAAAAAATTGTTTAGAACAAAAAATTAAAAAAAAAAATAATAATAAAGCCAAGCAGCTAAATCTACTAAAACTTTATCGTTAAGAGGGTCATCTCGTGTGATTTGTTCAAAAAATTTTCCAAAATTCAGAAAATACAACATAAATAGGTTGTTTTAAATATGATGTTTAATTTAGCATGATGTTAAATGTTTAATAGTGAATGTGTTCAAAGTGAAATCGACTGGAATTCCCACATAGTCAAAGTGATGAGAAAGGCCATGAATTTGCTGGAAGCTCTTTAGAAGGATATGGGGTCTTAAACCACAAATGACCTACATGGCAATAATTAAGACCCATAGTCGCCTATACCTCACTGGTTTGGTGGCCAAAAACAAATCACAACAACCACTGGCACAAATTCTCACACCTATACAACACTAAAAAATGCTTGTAGAAAATAGATATTGTCTATAGATTATTAGTTATTGCTACCAATAGACTAGAAATTGGTTGCAGAATACTAATATTGCTTGTAGAACACTAAATACTGCCGACAGAAAATTTAAAACTGCTTGCGGAAGACAAATACTACCTATACAATACTAAAAGATGCTTGCAGAAAATAGATGTTGTCTATAGAATGTTAGTTATTGCTACAAATACACTGGAAATTGGTTACAGAATACTAATACTGCTTGTAAAAGACTAAATACTGCCGGCAGAAGATTTAAAACTGCTTGCGGAAGACGAATACTACCTATACAATACTAAAAAATGCTGGCAGAAGATAGATGTTGTCTATAGAATGTTAGTTATTGCTACAAATACACTGGAAATTGGTTACAGAATACTAATACTGCTTGTAAAAGACTAAATACTGCCGGCAGAAGATTTAAAACTGCTTGCGGAAGACAAATACTACCTATATAATACTAAAAAATGCTTGCTGAAGATAGATATTGTCTATAGATTAATAGTTATTGCTACCAATAGACTAGAAATTGGTTGCAGAATACCAATATCGCTTGTAGAAGACTAAATACTGCCGCCAGAAAACTTAAAACTTCTTGCAGAAGACAAATACAACCTATACAATACTAAAAAACGCTTGCAGAAATTAGATATTATCTATAGAATGTTAGTTATTGCTGCCAATAGATTAGAAGTTGGTTGCAGAATACTAATATTTCTTATAGAAGACCAAATACTGACGATAGAAGACTAAAAACTCCATGCGGAAGACAAATACTACCTATACAATACGAAAACATGCTTGCAGAAGATAGATATTGTCTATATAATGATGGTTATTGCTACCAATACACTGGAAATTGGTTGCAAAATACTAATACTGCTTGTAGAAGACTAAATACTACCGGCAGAAGACTTAAAACTCCTTGCGGAAGACAAATACAACCTATACAATACTAAAAAATGCTTGCAGAAAATAGATATTGTCTATAGAATGTTAGTTATTGCTACAAATACACTGGAAATTGGTTACAGGATACTAATACTGCTTGTAGAAGACTAAATACTGCCGCCAGAAAACTTAAAACTTCTTGCGGAAGACAAATACAACCTATACAATACTAAAAAATGCTTGCAGAAAATAGATATTGTCTATAGAATGTTAGTTATTGCTACAAATACACTGTAAATTGGTTACAGGATACTAATACTGCTTGTAGAAGACTAAATACTGCCGGCAGAAGATTTAAAACTGCTTGCGGAAGACAAATACTACCCATACAATACTAAAAAATGCTTGCTGAACATAGATATTGTCTACAGATTAATAGTTATTGCTACCAATAGACTAGAAATTGATTGCAGAATACCAATATCGCTTGTAGAAGACTAAATAGTGCCGCCAGAAAACTTAAAACTTCTTGCGGAAGACAAATACAACTTATACAATACTAAAAAATGCTTGCAGAAAATAGATATTGTCTATAGAATGTTAGTTATTGCTGCCAATAGATTAGAAGTTGGTTGCAGAATACTAATATTTGTTGTAGAAGACCAAATACTGCCGATAGAAGACTAAAAACTCCATGCGGAAGACAAATAGTACCTATACAATACTAAAAAATGCTTGCTGAAGATAGATATTGTCTATAGATTAATAATTATTGCTACCAATACACTGGAAATTGGTTGCAGAATACTAATACTGCTTGTAAAAGACTAAATACTGCCGGCAGAAGATTTAAAACTGCTTGCGGAAGACGAATACTACCTATACAATACTAAAAAATGCTGGCAGAAGATAGATATTGTCTATAGAATGTTAGTTATTGCTACAAATACACTGGAAATTGGTTACAGAATACTAATACTGCTTGTAAAAGACTAAATACTGCCGCCAGAAAACTTAAAACTTCTTGGGGAAGACAAATACAACTTATACAATACTAAAAAATGCTTGCAGAAAATAGATATTGTCTATAGAATGTTAAGCCGACGTTACACGTCGCAATTGACTGCTATGGCGGTAACTACGGAGGGGCATGGTTGGGCATGGTTTGACTGCTAGCGTCAAATTGTCGTGTAAATCGTCAAATTTATGTGATATACCGAAAGTAGAAAATTTTCCAGCCTTCGCAGTAGCTTTGCTCGCAGTCATTACTATGGTAATAGACATGTTACACGCAAATTTTGACGGGAACAGTCAAACCACGCTCCTCCGTAGTTGCCGCTATAGCAGTCAATTGCGACGTGTAACGTCGGCTTTAGTTATTGCTGCCAATAGATTAGAATGTGGTTGCAGAATACTAATATTTCTTGTAAAAGACCAAATACTGCCGATAGAAGACTAAAAACTCCATGCGGAAGACCAATACTACCTATACAATACTAAAAAATGCTTGCAGAAGATAGATATTGTCTATAGAATGATAGTTATTGCTACAAATACACTGGAAATTGGTTACAGGATACTGATACTGCTTCTAGAAGACTAAATACTGCCGACAGAAGATTTAAAACTGCTTGCGGAAGACAAATACTACCTATACAATACCAAAAAATGTTTGCAGAAAATAGATATTGTCTATAAAAGGTTAGTTATTGCTTCCAATGGACTAGAAATTGGTTGCTGAATACTAATTTTGCTTGTAGAAGACCAAATACTGCCGGCAGAAGACTAAAAACTCCATGCGAAAGACAAATACAACCTATACAATACCAAAAAAATGCTTGCAGAAAATAGATATTGTCTATAGAAGATTAGTTATTGCTTCCAATAGACTAGAAATTAGTTGCAGAATATTAGTATTGCCTGTAGAAGACTAAATATTGCTGGCAGAAGACTTAAAACTCCTTGCGAAGACAAATACTATTTAATGTAAATAAAATTCGTTTTTGCACTTTAAATCGATATTTTTTTTTATTTCTCTACCGGTTTCGCCACATAATTATAGCAGCTTCAGGAGAATACCTATATTAATACAAAACATGTTCCAAAACTCTTCCACATTAGAAAGCTGAAGATCAAACTTATCGGCTCTGTAACGACGAGTCAGACTGCTAACATATATTGTGTGAATGCGTCGCCTAAGATCCAAAATTTTCGATAAGGTTCGCCTGACACCTACTCGCATAAAGGAACAAGACCTTGGAGTAATACTCATGTTCATCAACGACCTACATTTGCCCTAAACCTTTGGAGAGCTTAAGTTACAATAGATCTTATAGGTCGCGCTGACGAGAGTGGCCGCTCCCTCATGTCACCTAATGATATTTTTGAACAGTTATAAGAAGGTATAGCGGATATTATTAATAAACCCTTGATACAAATATGCCATATTAGCGGCATAAAAAGGGAAATAACATGCTATTTGACAACTTTAGACTGATAACATTAATATCCAATATCTCCAGTAGTGTAAAATGGCCGATTCCAGACAGAAGGTGATCCTCGCGCGTGCGCAGTGAAGCGGATATGTACAGGGTGTCCAAATTTCGATGGGTTTGCAGGGTATCTCAGTTATTATGAAAGGTAGAAAGTTGCGGCTTTCGCCATCCTGAGCTACTTTTTTGTGAAACTTACAATGGCGCAAACCAAGTTTTCATAGCCCTTTTCGTTTTTGATATACAGAGAGAGCTTCAAAATTTACGATTTTCAGACACCCCTGTATGTCGGCTATCCGGAAACGTAAAAATGGATTCTAATAGATTTTTTCACGTAGAATTTTTCTAGTCATCAAGGTTTTTGAGTTATAAAGAGTTAGGTATTTTAGAAGTTGAGTATTCAGTATTTGAGTTGTGTTTATAACTTAAAAACCGTGATGACTAGAAAAATTCTACGTGCACCATTGGATTCCACGTGAAAAAATCTATTAGAACCCGTTTTTACTTTCTTACTAAGTTTCCGGATAGCCGAGATACAGGAGGTGTCTGAAAATCGTAAATGTCAAACACTCCCTGTATATCAAAAACGAAGAGGGCTATGAAAATTTGGTTTGCGCCATTGTAAGTTTCACAAAAAAGTAGCTCAGGTTCGCGAAAGCCGCAACTTTCTATCTTTCATAATAACTGAGATACCCT
>NW_019280838.1:78626-92578 GCF_000648695.1 Onthophagus taurus
ATGGGACAGAATGGAAATTCAATCATGTAAGAGTAAGTTACACTACTTTAGTACTACTTCCATACCAAATTTTATTGCGCTAGACTCACGCGTTCAGATTATACAGGGTGTGCTCGTGAATTATTTCCAACAGTGTATTTCTGTGTATCGTTCATTCTGCAATAATGTCGATGACTTGATGCTGACATAACCCAGAAGAATGCCGTCATTTTATCAATGCTTCGAAATTGAGTTTGAAAGCTATCCTTCCTCACATAGGAAACGTTTATCTATCCATCTCGATTGGCCGCGTAGTCCATATGATTACGAAAATATGACTCGATAAAATTAATTACAAAGTTAAATTTGTTGTCTAGTCGACTACAGCAGTGTATTGCAGAAAACGGACGTCATCTGTGTGATTTAACTGCAAAGCAGATCAAAACCCATCTTTTTGCAATGAACGGTGATTTCGGGCTTTAAAAATTGTAAAGTGTGCTTAAAATATCAAAAGTAAGTGTGTTCACACGGGATGATCCCTTAAGACAGAGAAACATGTTCTTATTGAATAATGAAATCACATCGTTATAAAATAAACCAGTACATAAGCAAAAATCCATCAACACGGGGTGGGACTTACTGTACGTCACTACAAGTCCTGCATGGAATAATAAAAGTGTGTGTAGAAAATCGATTTATTCAAAAAAGGACCGAAAATGTAAAAAAAGAAAATCTAAATCGTGTATTTTTTGGTGCGATATTAATATTAAAAAAACTCTTACCTTCTCCGTTTCTATATTCTAACGCATCGCAATCGCTCGGTTGCTTCTTATTGCATTCGTCGTTCGATCTCGATTTCAAAAAGACAACGGCCAAAACTATAATCACCCCCAAAACGACCACGACTGCGACGATTCCACCCGCGACTATTTGCAAACGATAACTTTCGTCGTCACCTACGTAAGCTAAAACGCAATCGATTAAATTTAATTCGAAACAAAATTAAATTCAAAAACCAACAAATAATATTAAAAAAATAAAAAAAAAATACATACACAACTCTTTTTTACCTGTCTTGAAAACTTGACCGGTCGTCTTAAAAATCGGATGGGAATACGCGCCCCATCCCCGTTTAGTTTTCGCCCTCACATCCAACCCATAATCGGTTCGTTGCATTAATCCGGTGAATGTAGCGCTTAATTCCGTGGTTAAAATCGTCGTTGAATTACTAAAATCTATATCGCCTCGCGGGTAACATCTAACTTCGTACGTTTCGATTTCGTTGTCTCCGTCAGTTCCACCCCCGTCATTTAATGTAGGGGCTTCCCACGTTAAAGTGATCTCGCTACTTTTCACCGAGGTCACTCGTACCTTGGTTATACTACTTACAACGCTCGCTTCCGTCGTAACCGTAATATCAGCGAATTCCGGCTGTTTTTTCGTCATGTGCGAAACTCCGTTTTCCGCGAAAACTTGAAATCGATACGTTGTGACGGCGTTTAAACCTTGGACGGTTACTTTTGTGTCGTTAAAAATTTCCTAAAAATTTAATTAAGTGATTTAGGTCGAATCAAATAAAATTAATTTACCATATTCGGTGTGTATTGAACGATTCCGGCTGCGCATGCGTCGCATTTCACCCTATACACGATGTCGTTTCTCCCACCTAAATTTTCCGGGGGATTCCAACTCAACATCACCGTCGATTGATCAACGAAGTTTAAGGTTAAGTTTTGGGGGGAAGACGGAGGTTCTAAATTTATTAATTGAAAAGAAAATTTTTAATTACACCAAGTATGCAACCAAATACGCAAATCGCGTATTGAAGTACCAATATTGTGATATTGGTTGCGTAATAAACATATTTAATACTTACGTGTACACGACATATTTTTTAAATCAATGGGTGCGCGGAAAAATTCCGAATCGCAAGTACACTCCGAATACCCAGAACTGGGGGCTTTCGAATGTTTCGGACACGGTTGACACATCGAATCGCCGACTTCCGCTTTGAATTTTCCCGGTGGGCACACGTTGCACGTGTACTTCTCCACATCCGGTTCGAATCCCGATTTGCATTTACACCCGCCCGCTGGTAAAGTCCACTTTCCATCTCCTTTGCATAGATACGTCGGGGTTTCGACGATTTCCGCGTTTTCCACGCATTTTCCCGTTGCCTGTTCGATAACGGTCACTTCTTTTCCGGTTGGCGTAGCCGGGAAATGCGCGAAGTTGATGGTAACTTGAGGACATGTTATGTAGTATACTTTGATCGCGAGCAAAGATATGCAAGCGCCTTGATCGCGAAATGCGAAATAAACGCCTTTTTTTGTAACCGGAATACTTTTTACTTCGACGTTTATGTTTACTTCGCTGTTGGTGTTGAAACGACCATCTCCTGCTGCTATTCTTCCTGTAATTTAAAAAAATATTAATTATTTCATTACGTAATTAAGATGCAACAAAATATTAGCCACATAGAGTATATAGTAGATGAGTTTAGTGATCAATAGATATTAACTCCGAAGATTTACAAGATTGAGTGTTACAAGAAGTAGACAGAAGACGACAAATTTATCAAGATACACCTGACGGTTAAAGCAAATCTTGATTGGTACATTATTCAAAGTCTAAAAATAAGGGAAAATTGTAGTACATACACTGTGTTAATTAATTATCGTCCCCGACGTCATCATTGCAAGTATGCAACCAATATCACAGTATTTTTATTGCAATACGCGATTTGCGTATGATGCGTATTATACTGTCATATTGGTTGCATACTTGCAACGATGACGTCGGGTACGATAATTAATTAACACATTATACTTGTTTAAACTTTATTAAAGACTATATTAAGAAATACTTAGTCAAAATAATGAAGGAGCTCAAAGTGATGTTTATAAACGTCAAAACTGATGTTGAGATTAGTGGCTATATTGAGAAGGTGTCCTAATCAAAGTGCCGGATCTGTGTATAGTTTATTGGCTTGTATGGTCTAGATATAGGGTGCTTCTCAAAATTTGAAGTTGTTAATCTCCATAATTAATAATCGGAATAATCGCAGATGAAAGCTGCCAAATTTCAGAGTTGCCACTTACACAGAAAAAAAATGTCAAAATCAGGCACTTTTACTGGAACATGATTTATTTGATAATAACCTTGAGGAAGATCAGATGTGATATGTAAAAGGATAAATTTGATATTGAAGGAAAGGATGTTCAGGACGATATTAAGAGATGTCGAGGGTTGGCAGAGACGATATTGATGAATGTCTGGGATGATTAATATCATGGATGATATTGGAAGGTGCGTTGGGAACGACATATCCAGAATAATGTTAAAGACTATTACTTGGTTGAGATTATGTTGAAGACAAATATTTAGGAATGTTATTGAATGATATTCGAGTTGATATCGAAGTTTGTATGAGACGACGTTTAGGTGGCCAACAGACAACATTAAGAATATCCGGCACAATATTGTAAATTGCCACGGTCGCGCGTTGTCGTTCGCTGCCACCGAGATAGGCAACCAACATTGCACCTTACCCCCACCATCGACCGTTCTCACCTGTTTAAATTGGGTTGTTGAATTTATGGAAATAGACAAATGGGGAAACCTCATAATCGATGGGAAGATGAAATACAGGAGGATGCACGCGATTTTTTGGCTATGTGAGTTTAAAGGACGGCGGCATAAAATAAACAGATATGGAGGTGGAAAATAAACGAGGCTAATATCCAGGTTGGGCTGTAGCGGTATATAAAGAAAAAAGAAGAAGAGATAAAGTAATATCGATACAATGTCATATAAAACTTGAATACTTGTCAAATACAAAGACTAAAAAATTTCCAAAGATATCCGATTTCGTAGTTATTGTATTGACGTAGTCCCTCGGCTTAAGTGAACTACATCTTCTTATCGCATTAAGACACCAAGTATAATTAACCCGAGGTTGCTTGCCGCTGAGGCGCTACATCAACACAAAAATTAAGCAGTTTTTAAAAACATCAGGGGTTGTATGGTATTTTCATTGATGTAGCACCTCGGATAAAGTAAACTGCGCATCGTATCTACTTATTCTATCATGATACCAAGCTTGATTAAGCCGAGGTCGCTTGCGGCCGAGGCATAAGTTCAATACAATATTGATATAAAGCTTGAATACTTTTCAAGGATGGCATTTCAATAAAGCCGAGGTCGCTTGCGACCGAGGCGCTTGATTAACACAAAACTAACAGTTTTCAAAGCTATCAGGTTACATGGTTTTTGTATTGACGTAGTGCCTCGGCCTCAAGCGACCTCGACTTAAGTAAACCACACATCATATCTACTTATTCATCATAATACGAAGTCTAATTTAGCCGTGGTCGCTTGCGATCGAGGCATCTGTTCAATACAGTATTGATATAAAACTTGAATACTTTTGAGGATGGCAGTTTAATAAAGCCGAGGTCGCTTGCGGCCGAGGCGCTTGATCAATACAAAATTAACCAGTTTAGTTATTTTCTTATCGTATCACGATACCAAGTCTAATTTAGCCGAGGTCGCTTGCGGCCGAGGCATAAGTTCAATACAATATTGATATAAAACTTGAATACTTTTGAGGATGGCAGTTCAATAAAGCCGAGGTCGCTTGCGGCCGAGGCGCTTGATCAATACAAAATTAACCAGTTTTCAAAGACATCAGGTTGCATGATTTTTGTATTAACGTAGTGCCTCGACCGCAAGCGACCTCGGCTTAAGTAAACTACGCATCGTAGCTTTTTATCGCATCATGATACCAAGTTTAATTTAGCCGAGGTTGCTTGCGGCTGAGTCGCTATATTAACACAAAAATTAACCAGTTTTTAAAGACGTTAGGGGTTGTATAGTTTTTTCATTGATGTAGCACTTCGGCTAAAGTAAACTACGCATCATATCTACTTATTCCTTCATGATACCAAGGCTAATTAAGCTGAGGTCGCTTGCGGCCGAGGCATAAGTTCAATACAATATTGATATAAAGCTTGAATACTTTTCAAGGATGACATTTCAATAAAGCCAAGGTCGCTTGCGGCCGAGACGTTTGATCAATACAAAATTAACCAGTTTTCAAAGACATCAGGTTGCATGATTTTTGTATTAACGTAGTGCCTCGGCCGCGAGCGACCTCGACTTAAGTAAACCACACATCATATCTACTTATTCATCATAATATGAAGTCTAATTTAGCCGAGGTCGCTTGCGGCCGAGGCATATGTTCAATACAGTATTGATATAAAACTTGAATACTTTTGAGGATGGCAGTTTAATAAAGCCGAGGTCGCTTGCGGCCGAGGCGCTTGATCAATACAAAATTAACCAGTTTTCAAAGACATCAGGTTGCATGATTTTTGCATTAACGTAGTGCCTCGGCCGCAAGCGACCTCGGTTTAAATAAACTGCGCATCATATTTTTTTATTGTATCACGATACCAAGTTTAATTTAGCCGAGGTTGCTTGCGGCTGTGTCGCTATATTAACACAAAAATTAACCAGTTTTTAAAGACGTTAGGGGTTGTATAGTTTTTTCATTGATGTAGCACCTCGGCTAAAGTAAACTACGCATCATATCTACTTATTCCTTCATGATACCAAGCCTAATTAAGCTGAGGTCGCTTGCGGCCGAGGCATAAGGTCAATACAGTATTGATATAAAACTTGAATACTTTTCAACAATGGCAGTTTAATAAAGCCGAGGTCGCTTGCGGCCGAGGCATAAGTTTAATACAGTATTGATATAAAACTTGAACACTTTTCAAGGATGACAGTTTAATAAAGCCAAGGTCGCTTGCGGCTGAGACGCTTGATCAATACAAAACTAACCAGTTTTCAATGGCATCAGGTTACATGATTTTTGTATTGATGTAGTGTTTAATTTAGGACTGGTTGTACCACCTCCCGATAAATTTATCCGATAGATGAATTGGCACACTAAGGCCCACTTTTATTATCTCTTGATAAATTTAACCGACAGATAATTACCATGGTTACAGCGATTTTAAGCGCTCTCATTGGCTAGAACGCCAATTTATTTATCGGATAATTATTATAATTATTTTATCAAGAGGTGGTAAAAGTGGGCCTTAGCCAATGAGAGCGTTTAAAACCACTGTAACCATGGTAATTATCCCTTAGATAGTTTATCAGGAGGATGGTACAACCGGATCTTAGCCGAGGTTGCTTGCGTCTGAGATGCTTCATCAACACAAAAACTAACCAGTTTTCAATTACATTAAGGGTTGTATAATATTTGTATTGATGTAGCGCCTCGGCTTAAGTCAAAAACTAAACAGTTTTCAACGACATTAAGGGTTGTATAGTTTTTGTATTGATGTAGCGCGTCGGCTTAAATAAAATACGCATCATATCTATCATATCATCATGATAGCAAGCCTAATTAACCCGAGATCGCTTGCGGTCGAGGCATAACATCAATACAGTATTGATATAAAATTTGAATACTTTTCAAGGTTGAAGACGCATATTTAGGAATGTTATTGAATGATATTCGAGTTGATATCGAGGTTTGTATGAAACGACGTTTAGGGGAGCAACAGACAGTATTAGGAATATCAGCCACAATATTGTAAACTACCACCAAGATAGGCAATCAACATTGCATCTTACCCCCACCACCGATCGTTCCCACATGTTTGAATTTCCCGCGCTAACACACCCAAAGCTGCTCGGTGATTGGTGGAGAGGGTTTGTGACGTTAGAACTAGCCCTATTTAATTATAATGAGAATTAAAACTATATGCCCAGAGATTAACATCTCATCATATTAGAAGACAATGGGAAAGTGAATACAAAATTTATCAAACTGTGACGGTTAACGTGTCAACGTTAAAACGTATCAAAGTAAAAAGATAGAAGTATTCAAGAACATCAGTTCTTGTATTGATCACGATACTATATATATCTTTTTTTTTTAGGAGCTTGATTAACACCAAAATTAAACAGTTGTCAAAGACATATCAGGGGTTATTTAGTTGTTGTATTGACGTAGTGCCTCGGCCGCAAGCAATTTCGGCTTAAGTAAACTATGCATCTTATCCACTTATTGCATTTCGATACCAAGTCTAATTTGGCCGAGGCGCTGCATCAACAAAAAGCAAAGGAGTTTTCAGGGATGATAGGCTGTTTAGTATTTGTGTTGATGTAGCTCGGCCGCAAGCAACCTCGGCTTAAGTAATTAAATTTGACATTCTTGAAAGTTGTTTGATTTTTGGATTGATGTAGCACCTCGCCCGCAATCGACCTCGGCTTAAGTAAACTATACATCTTATTTATTTATCGCATTTCGATATCAAGTCTAATTTAGCCGAGGCGCTGCATCAACAAAAAATAAAGGAGTTTTCAGGCTGTTTACTATTTGTATTGATGTAGCGCCTCGGCCGCAAGCGACCTCGGCACAAATAGTTAATTTGACCAAAATTGGTTACAAAATCCATTTCACCAGTAATTTTAAGAATTTAAATTTGATTTAAAAATTTCATATATCATACATTTTAGTGTTAATAAAAATCCGCTTTACATGTTTCGACCTTATAGGGTCATCTTCAGAAGCATACATATCGTAAATTTTTGGCACATAAAATACGAATTTTTAATGTAAAGCACATGTTAAAGAACATGAGATTAAATAAATAATATTGAGAGAAGTTGAATGCTGCTCAAGACTACGTGAGGTTTGTTAAGGACGATATTGAGGGATGTCTGGAACATTGTTTATTGTTAAAAAATGTATATGTTAGGGTCGATGATATAAAGAGATATCCGAAACGATCTAAAGAACTGCCTGAAATGATATTTAGGGCCTAATGGATGTCTCAAACGATTTTGAGGTGTTTGTGAATTATTTGATTAAGCTCTTGCATAATTAACAGTGATTGTTAATTTAATCTTATCTACAGATTATCTACTTATGCAACACAATTTGCGTATTGCAATACCAATACTGTGATATTGGTTGCATACTCGGGTACGATAATTAATTAACACACTGTACATAATATATACAGTGTGTACACAAATTAATTGACGTTTTCGAATTAAATTTTTCATGGTTTATCTCTTTTATATTTGAAAAGGCTATTATTTTCGAGATCATTAAAAGAACATTATTTTATATAAAAGGGTCAGGTCTTCTTCTTCCCAGGTTTTCTTAAAAAATTAATAAAACATAACGAGTAAACGACCCGGAACGTCGAGGTTAATGTTAGTTTGATGACAAAACGACGTTTCGACGGCTTAATGGCGGATTAATTCTCTTTTCCGGAAATGTTATTTAAACAAGACAATTTTTACTTGATGGTAAACTTACCGATTAACTTGTAACTATCGGTTTCCCATGGGGGTGGTTCCCTTGTTGCTGCGTCGAATTCGTAATATAACAAGCTAAAGGTCTCTTTACAAGAAAGCGCGTTTCCTGAAATTAAATAAATAATGTTATTATTGTTATTATTATTATTATGGTATCTTTTTATGTTCTTTCTTTCGTTCGTTGGTTCTTCGCGTTCATCCGTTGCGAGATTATGGAAATAGAACCGGTTCGAGGCGGGCAATTTGAATATTGAAATTTTCTCTCCTTTTTTTTTCTTTCGGTCATCTTCTTCGTCCTCTTTTAGTTTGTTGGTTAAGTCACCGAACGAACGAAAGTAAGATTTTAGCTTTTATTTACCTGGAAATAAACTACAATCTCTGATGGTGAATTTGATTTCGATGTAAATACGATTGGCCACACCCCTATCGATAAACGGGGTCCACAGCCAGTTGTTAACGTTGTTGTAGGCGACATCGCAGACGACGTACGATCTCCAATTGATGCCTTTTTGGAAATTTGTGAAAGATTCTTCGACCCACTAAAAACAAATTATTACATTTTAACTAAACTCATTTATTATTATTAAATTAAACCGTCTTAGGTGGTCCAAACGAATTAATTCCGCTTATTATTACAATTTTTATCGCCGTTGATAAACTCGAAATGAATAGGGGGCGTTGTTATTCCGAGTTATCTGTTGTTTATTTTTGCGGTATTTGTTTTTTCTTTTTACAAAGTCGACTCGACGCGAAACTTTATACTTCGCTAGGACCAGGTGATGTCGCTTAATTGAAGGTTTTCAGTTTGTACCAGAAGGTACAACATAAGGTCGATAAAAAAAATTCGAAATTATTATTAAGTTAATAATAAATCGCCCCCTAATAAAGTTGGAGGCGATTTATATTCTTGACATGAAAAATATCCCCCAAAAAAAAACGTAGTCTTCATCTCCCCTTCAAATTTGTCTAGTTTAGCTGAATTTCTCCGCCACCCTTTTAGATGGGGGATTGCAACGAGAAAAATGAGTTGAAAACGAGTTATCCCGTTGCTATGGTTACTAATTTCCCCTTCGTGTCGTTTAATGTTAGTGCAGGAAAGTCTCGATATAGCTGACTAATACAAATAAAGGAGTGACAACACTTATATGAAAAAATTTTTAATGTTTATTATAAACTGTTTGAATGAATAATTTTAATGTACACGAATTCGAACTGCTATTTTTAGTTTAATAAAAAAAATCCCCAAATTTATGAGTATAAGTTGAGAATTACCCTGTGTACAATATATAAGCTGTTCATTAAGTATGGAATCGGCTTAATTTCTCGAATAGTACTTGTCGAACCAACTACTTGTATGTTCGAGAGACAGGACGTCGCCCCTTTTTTTCTGTATGTAGGTTAGATAAAGGCGCGACGTGCTGTCTGGAACGCGAATGAAAATTGATAATTTTCAAAAATGGTGCTAATGAAAGTTGTTCCTTGTTTAATTCTTAATAAGTTTTATTTGAAAAATATTTTGATACAAACAATAATTAGGAAGATAATCTTGATTTGCATTTCTATACTATTCACAGGGAAATTAAAAAATTGAATATTTTCTACTTTCGACAGCTAATTAATGCATAATTTATGTTTGAGTAGACATATCGTTGTGAGCTAAATCTACCTACGACTAGAGTTTGCCCAATTATTACCATTTTTTATTTATAAGCTCTAAACCGATTAAACATCAAAATTGTTGATTTTCGAAAATTAACTCAATCATAATTCATAAACTGAAAGCGATGGGGAAATATTTTTTATACATAAAACCTTAGTAATGGACCATAAAGACTAGATCCATAACAAGATTGAACCCAATTATTACCATTTTTTATTTATAAGCTCTAAATCGATTAAACATAAAAGTTGTTGATTTTCGAAAATTAACTCAATCATAATTCATAAACTAAAAGCGATGGGGAAATATTTTTTATACATAAAACCTTAGCAATGGGCCATAAAGACTAGATCCATAACAAGATTGAACCCAATTATTACCATTTTTTATTTATAAGCTCTAAATCGATTAAACATCAAAATTGTTGATTTTAGAAAATTAACTCAATCATAACTCATTAACTAAAAGCGATGGGGAAATATTTTTTATACTACATAAAACCTTAGTAATGGGCCATAAAGATTAGATCCATAACAAGATTGAACCCAATTATTACCATTTTTTATTTATAAGCTCTAAATCGATTAAACATCAAAATTGTTGATTTTCGAAAATTAACTCAATCATAACTCAAAAACTAAAAGCCACGAAGAACAACTTTTTACACATAAAACCGTAGTAATGGGCGATAAAGACTAAATCCATAACAAGATTGAACCCAATTATTACCATTTTTTATTTATAAGCTCTAAATCGATTAAACATCAAAATTGTTGATTTTCGAAAATTAACTCAATCATAACTCAAAAACTAAAAGCGATGGAGAAAAACTTTTTATACATAAAACCTTAGTAATGGGCCATAAAGACTAAATCCATAACAAGATTGAACCCAATTATTACCATTTTTTATTTATAAGCTCTAAATCGATTAAACATCAAAATTGTTGATTTTCGAAAATTAACTCAATCATAACTCAAAAACTAAAAGCGATGGAGAAAAACTTTTTATACATAAAACCTTAGTAATGGGCCATAAAGACTAAATCCATAACAAGATTGAACCCAATTATTACCATTTTTTATTTATAAGCTCTAAATCGATTAAACATCAAAATTGTTGATTTTCGAAAATTAACTCAATCATAACTCAAAAACTAAAAGCGATGGAGAAAAACTTTTTATACATAAAACCTTAGTAATGGGCCATAAAGACTAAATCCATAACAAGATTGAACCCAATTATTACCATTTTTTATTTATAAGCTCTAAATCGATTAAACATCAAAATTGTTGATTTTCGAAAATTAACTCAATCATAACTCAAAAACTAAAAGCGATGGAGAAAAACTTTTTATACATAAAACCTTAGTAATGGGCCATAAAGACTAAATCCATAACAAGATTGAACCCAATTATTACCATTTTTTATTTATAAGCTCTAAATCGATTAAACATCAAAATTGTTGATTTTCGAAAATTAACTCAATCATAACTCAAAAACTAAAAGCGATGGAGAAAAACTTTTTATACATAAAACCTTAGTAATGGGCCATAAAGACTAAATCCATAACAAGATTGAACCCAATTATTACCATTTTTTATTTATAAGCTCTAAATCGATTAAACATCAAAATTGTTGATTTTCGAAAATTAACTCAATCATAACTCAAAAACTAAAAGCGATGGAGAAAAACTTTTTATACATAAAACCTTAGTAATGGGCCATAAAGACTAGATCCATAACAAGATTGAACCCAATTATTACCATTTTTTATTTATAAGCTCTAAACCGATTAAACATTAAAATTGTTGATTTGCGAAAATTAACTCAATCATAATTCATAAACTAAAAGCGATGGGGAAATATTTTTATACATAAAACCTTAGTAATGGGTCATAAAGATTAAAGATAAATTAAGTGTTCTATATATGACTTTCGACGAAACAAATGTATTTAAAAGTTATTGAGTTTTGACCAGCAAAACAGCGTTTTGTAATATTTTATGGCCATGTTGTATATTTAAGTATATTTATACAAAATTTCAACTTTGTTGCTTGCACGGTGGCTGAGAAATGCGGGTTTAAAAAATATACGCTATCTTTATCAATGTCAACCTACTTTTGTGTAATGAATTTGAATATGTAAGAAAAGCCATAGCATTCCATATAAAATATCGATTTTGTGACCTACTTCCGATAAATCGGAAGTGGCGATCATCTTGGAAATATTTTAGATCGAAAGAAGAACAAGAACTTTTTGATGGACACTGTACATTGTATCTTTAAATACTTAAACTCAAATATTTATATATACAGGGTCCTGCAACAGTGCGTCAGGCATCCATAGCTCCTATACCAATTAAGTTAGAAATTTCTTTCAAACGCAGACTTGTACTATATATATGAATGTAATTCTTGAAAATATTTTCGCATATACGGGTGGTCCAAAACAGTGTGACAACACAAAATGTATTTTTTTAATGGAACACCCTGTATATTATTTTACTATCTTATGCATAATCTACATACAAATATTTTTTGTAATACAAAGTGTCTTAAAATTCTGCACCGTTCTCAAGATATTTACCAAAAACCACAAATGCGCGCAAATTCCAAATTTCGTAAGCAAAGTATTAATAAAAATATAGAGAGCTATGGAATAACAACGTTTATTTAACAAATTATTTTAAAGGTAACTCATTCTTAAAGGTAACATTCATGGTTTCGTCAAAGTCATAATTTTCAAACAAGAGATGTTGGCCAAAACTAGAATTTGTTCGCGTTTTATTGTTTGAAAATCATGACTTTGACGAAACCAAGAATGTTAAAATTTTGTGCACGCATTTGTGGTTTTTGGTAATTATCTGGAGAACGGTCTAGAATTTTAAGACACTTTGTATTACAAAAAATATTTGTATTTAAATTCTGTATAAGATAGTAAAATAATATACAAGGTGTTCCATTTGAAAATCTTAAGAAAAATTGGTTTAAAAATTAACCAACACACTAGGTTAAATATCGATATGTGTCCATTTTTCAAAAAACCCTAATTATCTCCCAAACTATTAATGTTACGTATAGGACATATGGGATATAAAAGATGTAAAATGAGACGCCGAAGACGATTAAGCAATAAAATATAAGGGGTGCCATTTAAAAAAATGAAGTTATGGTACTTAATAAAATTTTCATATTTTCATATCTACCTCGATATTGATGTATCTAAGAGCAAAAGTGCAAAAGAGCAATATTGTTAACAATAACATTTGCAACAATTCTTGTTATAAAAGTTTTCTTATAGCAAGTTCCGATTTTCAAGTATTACCTTTATTAACTTGAAGGAACAACAAATTCTTAAAATTTCATATTTTCGTATCTATCTCGATATTGACGCATTTAAGAGTAAAAGTGCAAGAGAGCAATATTGTTAGCAATAAAATTTGCTACAACTTTTGTACTAAAAGTTTTTTTGTAACGTACTACGATTCCTAAGGGTTACCTTTAATCACTTGAAAAAGCAATAAATTCGTCAAATTTTCATATTTTCGTATTTATCTCGATATTGACGCATTTAAGAGCAAAAATGTAAGAGAGCAATATTGTTAACAATAAAATTTACAACAATTTTTGTCATAAAAGTTTTCTTATAGCAAGCTCCGATTCCTAAGTGTTACCTGTAATAACTTGAAAAAGCAACAAATTCGTCAAATTTTCATATTTTCGTATCTATCTCGATATTGACGCATTTAAGAGCAAAAGTGCAAGAGAGCAATATTGTTAGCAATAAAATTTGCTACAACTTTTGTACTAAAAGTTTTTTTGTAACATACTACGATTCCTAAGGGTTACCTTTAATCACTTGAAAAAGCAATAAATTCGTCAAATTTTCATATTTTCGTATTTATCTCGATATTGACGCATTTAAGAGCAAAAGTGACTCAATTATAACTCAAAAACTA